>QAXK01000015.1:0-21298 GCA_004335735.1 Chlorella sp. KRBP
GAGGCCTGCCTGGCGATCTTTTGCGCCAGGCAGCAGCTGATGATGATGATGATGATGATGATGATGATGATGATGATGATGATGATGATGGCAAAGAGTCTGCCGAACTGCTGATCAAAAAAACAATGGCGGTGCTGCTTCTGCTACTGCGAATGCTGCTGCTGCTGCTGCTGCTAATGCTTATGCTAATGCTGGTGATGTTGGTGGAACGAGTGTGCTTGTGATCGTTGCCTCGCCGTCCTTGTCGCCGTGTGCTGCTCGCCAACCTCTTGTCAAATCGTGTGCAGCTCACCACGCTGTGAGTTGGAAAAGCCGCGGCAGCCGTGGCAGTCATCCTTGCGAGTTGTTGTTGTCGTTGTTGTTGCATGCCTTCAGCCGAGTGCACACAGAGTGCACGCAGAGTCTTCCTCTTGGATTGGGGACTTCTCTTTGCTCCCCCAGAACTTGCGAGTTTGCATGTTGCGGGCGGAGCATCCCCTCCAGCCCTGGAAGTTTGTCTCGCTCTTGCTGCTCTTGCCGTATCCTGCACCTGCTCTTGACGCATCCTGCACGCATCTTCCTTTCGCCCCTCATCCCTAGACCGCCTTGCTTCAAGCTGTGATGCCCCCATTGGACCTGCTATGTGTGGGCGGTCCCTCTGGCTGCATCACTCGCAGCACCCCAGTGCTTGGATGCCCTTGGCCCTTGGCCTTCCCCTTCGTGGCCATTTCTGCCCAGCGGAGCCTTTCAGTATCACGCAGAGACCTGGCAGCCCCGGCCATGTGGAGCTACTGCCCAGCGCGTCCACCCGTGTGCGCCATCCCTCATGCATTGGAATCAGCAGGCCCTGAGCCAAACCACCTTCCAGGTTTATGATGATGGCGAAGGAGTGACAGCTTCGGGCTTTGTTGTGCAGGCTCTATCCGGACGTTTGTTGGATGGGTTGGATAGGTTCCTCCCATCCATGATGCATGCATCCAGGCTTGCGCTTACCTTCCTATCTTAACTCGCGGTCCCCTCGCCTTGTGTTGTATGTGCTCGCATGCCGGACATCTGCATTTCTGGTTGGGACAAACGCACCCTCTTCTAGCACCATGCTTATGGAGCACGATGCACGGACGTCATGCTATTCTCATGTTGTAAGAGCTCGTGCGGGGTGTGGGAAGTCATGGCTACGGCACCTAGTTGTGCCGCTGAGGTCCTCCCCGCTCTGTGTGGCTGTTAGCTGCTCGCCTTATGTTGCGCTTGTCATGGGTTCGTCAATGGGTGGGAGCACCAGGTCCTTGCAAGCACTCAACGCATGCGCAACATCTAGGTTGCCAGCTTATAGCGGGACGCGCGAGGCAGCATGAAGCGTGGTGCACGTGGTGCACGCTGCGAATGGGCAGTACCTGGCTACGACAAAACAACACAACACGAACGACAGGACAGCGAAAGTACTATAAAGGAGCAGTGCGCACCGTGGACCGCTGCAGTGCCTCAAACAACGACGACGACGCGTACGAGCCAACGGCAAACAATCAAAAGACGCGCCAGCCACATGGCCAGAGCCGTGTTCACAGCCTGTGGGCGGTGGGCGCGTGGCAAATCAGCACCGCACCCTTGCACTGCCGCAGCACGTTCTGCGCCCACGGCGGGACGGTGTGCCCCGCCACCTGCAGCGCCAGCACCGTGCACTGCGCCGCCTCAACCGCCTCCAGCACCCCCTTGTCCATGGCGCCCTCGGCCGCCATTGAACGCACCACCGGCAGGCCGTGCGCTGCGCAGTTTGCATGTGTGTCAGCAGGCAAAGGCATGTTTAGGCACTTGGGCAACCGTCAAGGTGCGTGCCCGCCAGGCCCACCTTGGGGCAGCCACGCCCAGGCTGCCGAAGTGGCAGAGCGGGGCAGCCAGCGCACGAACACACACCTTTGCTGGCGATCTGCAGGCTGTCGAGTAGCCGCCGCTGCGCCGTGGCCTGCGGGCCGTTGTGCGCGAAGTTGTTGGAGGGTCGGTGCTGGATCAGCACCAGCGCGTCTCCGCGCAGCGTGTCGGCGAGCTCGCACAGGTACTCGTGCGTGGGCCGGCAGGCGCTCTCCACCACCATCCCCAGGCGGAGCTTGGGCCCTGCGGCAACGCAAGGCGTGCCCGGCACAGCATGCGTTGCGTTGGCGACGACGTCAACAACACATGCCGCCGCACCAGTCGCAGGCAGGGACTTCGCCGCCGCCCCATTCCGCCCCAGTCGCCGGAATCCCGGAGCCAACTGTTCCGACCCACAAGGTGCAGATTGCCTGCACTCACGGAGCCCTTCTGCGAACTTGCTGGCCGCCGTGACCACCATAACCGGGACGGTGACGCGACGAAGCAACGACAGCACCACGCTGCCGATGACGAAGTTGCCGGCGGTGGTCAGGTGCGCGCTCCCCATGACGGCGAGGTGCGCCTTGCAGCCCTGCAGGTACGTCTCCATACAGTCCAGCACTCCCGCATCGCCCCGCACCTGCGCGCAAGCGTCAGCATCCAAACGTCAGTCAGACGCGCTCGGCGGCACGCAGCCCCCGCATCGCAATCGTAGGCGCAGCCGTCGGCCACGCACCACGACTTCTGTCGTGATGGACAGCCCAGGCTTGTTGCAGCTGCGGAAGAGTCGGATAAGCAGCTCCTGCGCGTCCTCCTTGGCGCGACCCTCCGAGGACACCAGGTTGACGAGCCGCACAAAGTCCCGCCCCGGGCGCGCCACAGAGCACGCCACGTCCACCGCAGTCTGGCTCGGCCGGTTGTTGACGACGAACACCACGATGGTGCGCTGCGTCTGCTGCCGCGGGTTGCTGCTGGCGTTGGCCGCCGGCGCAGGCAGCGCGCGCGGCGGGACGCGGCCGACAACCGTGCTGGCGAACTTGCGGAAGTCTGGCGAGTTGTCCTGCGCCTGCAGCAGCGCCACCAGCGAGTCGAGCTGCTCCTGGCCCAGCAGCGCGCCGTGCCACGTCGCCGCGCTCGCCACCATGCCCAGGCAGCGCATGGACGGCTGGGCGGTCAGGTCTGACGCGCGGAGCACCACGTGCGCTCGGCCGCCGTGCACCAGCTGTAGCTTGGGCCGGAACACGCTCGGCGTGGCCAGCACCTCTGCGCACAGTAGCACAGTAGCACGGCCACCACAGTGCTGCCGGGAGCCACTCAGCCGCCGGGCTCTGGCACAGCGTGGACACTCCTGGGAAGAACCGGCAGTTCACACACTCACTCTTGAGGGTGGGCAAGTGGTAGAGGTGGCGCCCACAGGCCACAGCGAGCTTGCCGCCCATCGCCGCCCTCAGCCTGGCCACCTCTGCCGCCGTTTCCACGCTCTGCAGCTCCAGGTGGCTGAGCTCCACCACGCCGTGCGTGCTGGCCAAGGGCAGCTGCTGCAGCGCCTCCGGCCCCAGCTTGAGCCGCCAGCTGCTGTACAGGCTCTTGCACCCCAGCACAATGCTGCACGAACGCACCAACATACACAGCGTGGGCTCCGCGTCAGCGCCTTGTCAAGTATGCGTCCTAGATATCTGCATCCGTCACACGCCCTGGGCGGTCAGGCGGGCCACTAACGCGTCCATTGCCCGGGACTGCCGACTGCACCTACACACCTGTCCATTGCCCGGGACTGCTGCACCGAGTCCACCAGCACCACGTCCGCCACCATGCCCGCCTGAGCCTTGTCGTGCAGGAACGCCGAGTAAGCCAGCCCCGCCAGGCTCAGGGCGCCCATGCGGCTGATGAGCCCTAGGTCACGCGCCCGCCTCGACATGAGCCACCTGCATGCGGCGCCGCCGCGCAGCAACAATGAAGCATTGTCGTGCTGGTGGTGCTGGCAGCCAAGCGCCAGACTCCCATGGTGTGGTGATGTGAGGCGCAGAGGGGACACTCACTCTACGCGTTGCTCCTGGAGCAGCTCCAGCACTGTGCCCTCCACTGGCTTGGGGGCGCCTTCCATGTCCAAGGTGAAGGCCTCGCACGCCCACGACAGCTGCGTGCGCAAGTAGGTTCGTCCACACTCAGTAAAGCAGTGGTGGCCGACGCATACCTCATAGGTATGCGTCGGTGGGCAGTGGTGCGCTTGGCCAGGCGTGCAGTGCAGCCAGGCTGCTCACCTGCATGAGGGAGACGCCAAAGCCGGGCGCAAACGTGTCGCTGTGCTCGTCCTCCTCAAACATGCCGGTGCCGGCGTTCCACGCGTGCGCCGGGCGGCGCGCTTGCATGGCAAACAGCACGTGCTCGCGCTTGAGCCTGCACGCACCACCACCAGTGGCACCGTGGGCGTGCAAGTGAACCCATATTTGACGTTGCAAAGTGCGTTTGCAATTGGCGATGCAGGTGGCGCGCATGGCCAGCGCGGGATGCAAATGCTCACCCGTAGAACTTCCTCGCCCACATGTCCTTGACCACTGCGTGCTGCATCTCATCGTCCACCGCCAGCACCACGCGCAGGTTGGCCACCGCCGCCGCCGCGTCCTTAGGCCCTACCAGCTCCTCCACACCTGCCACCAGCTGGGCCAGGGCACGCCCGCCCCATGTGACGCCGGTGGCGGCGTGCGCTGCCTGCGCCGCCTGCAGGCGAAGCACCAACAGTTCCAGATCATGGTCTCACAGAGCTGGCGGTGCCCGTGGTCCCACAAGGTGATGATCGCACGGCAGTGCCAGTCGCACTTACTAGTCCGGGTCGGCAGGCGCCGGCGAGCACCCACGGCTCAGCGCACCACAGGTTGAGCTGCTGTCCGTTCGGCAGCTCTACATAATCCTCAAAGGCGTTGAAGAGCACGGCCACCTGCCCGCCGCGCAGCGCGGCCAGCGCGCCCTGGCGGTGCGGCTCGCTGGCGGTAGAGGCGAGCCACTGCTCGACCTCCCCGTCGGCCCACAGGTCGGGCGGCTGGAAAGACTGGGCCGCCGCCCACTCGCAGTTGGTGCGGTTGATGTGCATGAGCATGCGAGACTCGGCGGCCAACAACGCCTCCGACTGCACAAGCAAACAGCACGCGATAGGCAAGCGTTGGCTCGCCTGCTGGGCGCTCGGGCACTGTGGTGTGCACGACTCGTTGAGAGCTCTTCCAAGTGCAGCAGCGCACTCGTCATCACTCACGTCGGCGGTAATCTGCCTGGTGATCGCCAAGATGCGGTCCGCGTCCTGCGGCGACACCACGTTGCGGACCGGTGAGCCCTTGCCTTCGGCGGCGCCGCCGACGGAAGCGGAGGGCAGCAGCATGGGCGACGCGGCCGCCTGGATGCTGCTGCGCGCCTTGAGGGCGGCCTCCTGGATGGCTTGGAGCGCGCGCTGCTCTGCCGCGTCCGCTGGCGATGCGATGCGAGCCAGCTCCACAGCCTCCCGTTCGGCAGGGGACATCAGGGCGAGGATGCGCTGGCTGTGCGCGCTCTCCGACGCCTGCGCACAGTGCGTGTTCCGTGCACAATGTGCCAGTCAGCGGGTTGTGGCGAGCAGTGCGCGTTGCGAGCCAGGCTGCGGGTCCTCCACCACCACTCACCTCGAGGCCCTGCAGCTCTTCCCGGAGCTGTGTCTTCCAAGTCGAGCTGCTGGTGGAGTCGAGCACCTCCTGCATCGCAACCAGCTCGAACGCCGGCTTCTTGCTCTCCTCCCCAGCGCTCCGCGCGTCCTGCGCGCCGTGCGACCGGCTGAACCTGATGGTACCCGGCACGTCGACTGGCGGCTGGGGCTTGGTGGGCGAGGACGCGTTGCTGCCCTGCCCGTCCTCGTCGTCAGGCGCATTGTAGTAGTTGTACTTGGCGAACGTCGGCGCGCTAGCACCCGAGGGCGGGTGCGCCGCATTGCTGGCTGCAGAGCTCGGGGCCTTGATCGAAGCTTCGTCGAGGGAGGGAGGGGAGACGGACGCGGGCACGGGTGTCGTGCCTTCCGGCGTGCTGGGCTCGTGCTGTGGCGGGGGCGTTGCCATTAGCACCGAGAGCGGTTGCGTGGGCTCGCCTTTCCGGAGCTTGCCGAGCTTGCGCTGCCAGCGGCCTCGCTCGTCCAGGCTCGACTCGTCGTCCACGTTGACTTCCTCGGACGGCGAACCTGCCTCGTGCAGCTGCGAGGGCTCAGAGTGCTGTAGCGCGGAGGCCGCAGCCACGCTCCGAGGCAGCAGCTGCGGCGACTGCGGCGTCGGCGGGGCTGGGGCGGGTGGCGGCGGCAAGGTGAGCTGAGCTGTAGACGAGGGGCGGCGGGACGGGGGCTGGCCTGAGGGCGGGAGCGGCACTAATGTGCTGCTCGACACGAGCTCTGACATTGAGGTTGGCGGGTGAGGGCCCAGGCGGGACAAGCGCTGCGCTGCTGCGGATGTGGGCTCTGGCTGGGAGGGAGGTGCTTCGCCAGGGTGGGCTGGGCAGGACTGCGAAGATGTGAGGGCAGCGGCGGAGGACTCGTGGCTGAAGCGGCGGGGCAGGGGGGTGCGTGGGGCTGCCACGGACTGCTTGCTCGCTGCGGCGGGTGGTTGTGGGGTGTGGGTGAGCTTGTGGTGCTGCTGCTGGGAGGCGTGGGCCTCCTCCAGTGCCTGGACAGTGGGTGGCACATGGCGCACAGTTCACACACAGCACGGCAACTCACTTGCCACGGTTGTGTGGTGCGGCGATGAAGGATGCGGCAGAGTCAGTTCAGCAGCACCGGAGGGACGAGGACTCACCCGCGCCTTGAGAGGAGACACGCTGCGGGTGTCGGGCATCGCGGGGACCCCCAGGGGCGGCTTGGTGCCGGACTCTGAAAAGGTACGTGGCGCCTGGCGTTGACGCGGGTGTGCGCACAGCGGCAAGGGCACGCCATCAGCACCACTGGGGAGCGGGATAGACAGAGGCCCAGCGGCTACACGGCACATGATGGTGGGAGGCGCCTGCTGCGAATTACCTTGGGTGGGATCTGTCCAGCGCTGACGCCCGAGCCAAAGCCAACGCGTGACTTTGACAAGGCTGCCTTTGGCCCGGGCGGCTGTGCGACCGTTGCTGCCCGTGCTTGCCCCTTTTGGCCTGCGCACACAGCCAAGCAGCCAAAAGGCGAACTTGGGGCGCGTGTGCTGTGCCAGGCCAGAAGTCTGGGCGCACAGGGTTGACCTTCCCCTCCCTCACCCTTGGCGACGTTGGCCCCTGACGCGTCCAGCGATTGCCTGCCCCGGATGGCCGGCAGCTGCGTCCCGCTGCCACGCTCCGCCTCGTGGCCCTCGCTCAGTCGCACCAACTGCTGCTCCGCCGCCCCGCCCTCCACCCCGTTCGTCGACGGCGGGCTCGACACGGATGTGGACGTCGCGAGCAGGGCGCTGCGCGACAGCATCGACCTGCCCAAGGCGTTGCGTATGCCTGCGTTGTTGAGCGCGCTGCCGCTGGAGCTGAAGCTGCGGCTGAGACCGTACGAGCCCAAGTTCATCGGCAGCATCTGCAGCGCCGCCGCCAGCGGGTCGCGCTCCTTGGCGAGCGGGTCGAAGAAGGCGAAGGGCCCGTCCGCGCTGGAGGTGGGCGAGGACTCCTCGGGAGTGTGGGTGGGCATGAGCGCGCGGCGGGCGCGTCGCTCCAGGGGGCTGTCTGCCATCAGGTTGCCTGAGCTGGGACTGCGGCTGAGGGAGGGAGGGTGGTGCTGGTCTGACGCCACTCCAGGTGCCTGCAGGCGCCCAGCCACAGCAGCATCACACGTTTATATAACCCGACCTGCCAAAGGTGGAGAGGGGATTGTGCCACCTGGCTGCCGGCAGGGTAAGAGCTGCACACTGCATGGATGCGGGACGCACCAGGAGGGGTAGCTTTGGCAGGGTGCTGCTGCCATTGTGAGACAGGCGGCCAGGCAGCGACGGCCGTGGTACGTGCGGGTGCTCGGCGGGTGGCGTGGGGTGGAGCCCGGCTGAGAGGGAGGAGCTGGAGTGGGACAAGCCCACCATGCTGGACATGGTCATGAGGCGGCGGCTGCTGCGGAGTGGTGAGGAGGGGTCGGTGAGGAGAGACCTGCCTGCTTGGCCCATGCTGGTGAAGCTGGAGCGGCCAAACGCGTCAGTCATCCTGCGGGGGATGTGTGTAAGCACGGCACCATGGGCTGTGCCGCCATGCAGCAATGCCAGAGCGCCATGGCTGATGCGAGGAGTGACAGCGACAGCTAAGTAGTGCTGTTTGCTGGACTGTGCACAACAGTCGCTGCCAGTCCCACACTGCCGTTGGCCACCTGCGCAACCGCCTGCTCACATGGACGACAAGTCGCCGTTGAGCTCCACGGACAAACTGCCGCCAATGCCAAGCGCGTCCCCAGGGCCCAGCACAGAGGCGAAGAAGGGGCTGCCGGTGTACGCCTGGCACAGCTGCTCCAGCAGCACCTGCAGGACGAGCGTGTACACATGTGCTGCGCGTCAGTCACTGTGTGCAACCTGCATGTTGGCGCCACACGGCTGCAACACCCCCTGTGCAACACCCGCTGTGTGAAGCTCAGCGCGTTCAGTGTTGTGGGCCTGTACATGCTGCCTGCACATGCTGCTTCCACTGACACCTGTGCGGCATGTGTGGTGTCGAGTCACCTTGTTGGCCTCAATGCTGCCCCTCAGGCTGGCGCACAGAGCCTGGTCCTCCACAAAGCGCAGAGCGCGGTCCCCCAGCGCGTTCGACACGGCCCAGCCCCACCCGCTGACGCGCCGGCAGCGCTGCGGCGACGCCACGCCGCGCCACAGCCGCACCGCCACCAGCACCACCACCATGGTGCGCCGGCGCGCCTGGTGCACGCGTATCCGCCAGGCGGCCACCGTGTACTTGGCCCTGGTGGCACGGCACACCACAGTCACGACGTCAGTGGACTGCAGCTGCACTTGTGCTTCCCCGGCTGGCGTTGCGCTGCGGGTGCTGCCTGTGTGGCTGGGCCGGCTGGGGAGGCTAGCGGCCTGGCTGCGCCTGTGCGCCAGCTCCGTCCTGCAGTTGCATGGACCACTGGCAAGCAGGTTGAACTTGGTCCACAGGCCCACAGGATCCTGGCCCACCCAGGTTTGCCCTGGCCCACGGCCCACTGCCGTGCCCTCTGCACCCGTCCGTGTGTGCTGCCGCACCTGCGGTCAGACATGGTGGCCTTCTTGTGTAGCTCCTTCTCGATCTCGTGGCCCTGCTCCAGCAGCGCTGCCTGCAAACAGGCACGCACGGTGCATACGTGAGCCGGTCAGCGTGATGCGGGCGTTTCCCCGGGCGTTGGCGGGTCAGGCACCTACCCCCAGGTGTTGAAGCTTGGCAGTGACGCTGCCTCCGCGCTTGATGGGCAGCCTCGTGAGCCCTGCGCACACAACAGGAGGAGGTGCACGAGTCCTCAGCAAGAACGTGCCAGAAACCCGCCCCACAGGGACACTGGCTCGAGCACCAAGTCAATGCTAGCTTGTGCCGTTGTTCGCCTCGCTCCTGCCGCTCGCTGCTGCTGCTCGCCGCAACGCGTACGATTTTGACGCGTTGACCTTGCCGCACACACTCTGATTCACCTCCATACTTGTCGAGCTCCCTGCTCCGCTCGCTGCGCCTCGTGTTGTGCGTGTACTCGTGCCAGTCCACCTCAGACTGCAGCAGAGGGTGGCTCGGAGATGCGCCCATTTGCGTGTTGAAGAGGCGCTAGCCTAGCGGCATCGTGCTGGTGGTGAGTTGCGTGTTGAAGAGGCGCCAGCCTAGCGTCATCGTGGTGGTGGTGAGCTCGCTGTGCCTTCCCGCTCTCTCCTGCTCCCGCCGACATGGTTAGGGCAAAGTACCCGCTTAGAGGCGCAGGCGCACGGAGTGGCTGAGCTGCGCGCCACCGCCGCGGCCCTTGCAGCCGCTGCACGCTGGTTCGGGCGCGATGAGGATCACCATCGACCTCGAGCAGTCGGAGCTCCAGCAGGCTACAAAGCTGCTGGAGCTGCTCAAGCGAGTGCAAGCTGGTGCAGTGGCAGGTTGAGGTCGTGACGAGGCTCTCAGGATCCCAGGCAAGGCCTGATCATCTGGGACGTTGCAGCGCGTGCCCGTCCGTCGTGCGCAGGACTCTAACGGACCAGGTGCAAGTGCGCAGCAATGGCCCCAGCCACCACAACATTGCCCCGGCAGGTACCTCGGCCGCATCCCTGAGCGTTGTGCCGCCTACAGACGTCTCCGCCCCATCACCAAGCGTCCTCACGCCCGGCACAGCGCCCAGCCCCACTCCAGGGGCAACAGCAGCAGCAACGCCCAGCAACGCCCCTCCCGCAAGCGTCGCGCCACGGCCTGCCTCAGCGCAGCCGGCGCAGGCACCCGCGCAGGCAGCGCCAGCCCCCGCCGCAGCACCCCCTGCCGCTGTGAGCCATCATGCTCTCGTGCAATGTGTGCAGCATGTCCAGGAGGGCGCAGTGCCACACACTCAGGCCCGGCAATTGCAACGATTGCGTGCCGTGCCTGCAGGCAACCCCAACGCCGCCCGCTGGCCCACCGCTGCCAGCAAACGTCGCCACCTTTGCCAACATCCTGCGCAGCTACACCGACGGCACGCAGCAAGGCTTTGAGCGGGTGCGTGTGGCCACCATGGCACAGGATGTCCAAGGGAGGGGGGGCGTGATGGCGTACTGCCGGCGCGGCAGCGGCGATCAGATGGCTCCGAACGCTGTGCGGGGCCACAGTGTGTAGATCCGGTGTCAGAGCCTCCTGCAGCGCAATGTCACACATGTGTGGGTGCACATCACTTCACACCAACTGCAAGACGGACACGTGCTCCTGCGTGCAGATGCTGTCCACGCTCAACTCGACGCTGGCGCAGCGGCGCCCCGAGGGCGTCGGTGAGATGGCCGACGCCTTTGACGCCGTCGTGTGCACCTGCGACCCCGCTCAGCCAAGCACCATCCTCACCACGCAGCGCCTGGTGCGTAAACACGCACCACCTTGCGCCACGCCCTCCTGCCACCACGCACCCAAGGCGTCCTGCGTGCAATACAGGCCCCCCTGCCACTGCCAGCTCCCGGACTTGCTAGCTGCACTCTCACACAGCTTGTGCAGCGCGTTGCCGCGTGCTGTGCAATCTGCCTCATGCACGCCCATAACGTACACGCGTGCCTCGCCCTGTCCTGTTCCTGCTGTTGCTCCTGACTATTGCTCCTGCAGGAGCAATACTTTGCCCTGCTGGACCACAAGCTGTCCCCCGAGGACGACAGCGAGTTCCGCAAGGCAGTGCTCTCAAAGGTGCGCACCTTGCATGCATGCACGGGGCAGTCACGCGAGTCGGCACGCTGGAATGCCTGCCAGCGGGGCGCAAGCACCTTGCACGGGGCGGTCAGGCACGCGAGCCGACACGCTGGAACGCCTGCCAGCGGGGCGCAAGTGCACTTGCATACAGCAGGGCAGGGGCTAGCCTACAGCTTGGAAGAGCCGGCGGGGCGGAAGCAGGTGGATGGGCGACGGCATCCCATGCGTACGTGCTGGGGCTGCTACTACCACATGGGCTGTGGCACACTAAGATTGCCTTGGCGTTGTTTGGCTGAGGCTGAGGCTGCACGGCTGAGGCTGAGGACTGGGTCCACCTGTTCGTGCGCACATGTGCGCCCCCGCAGATCGTGCGTCGGCTGCGCGAGTCGGAGTCGTGCTCCCGTGCCGAGCTGTGGCCGCTGGCGGTGGGCTTTGCCAGCATCGTCAAGTGCGAGGGCGTCAAGGTGTCTGGCGCGCTGCAGACCATCAAGCGCTTCCTGGACAAGCCGGGCAGCGTGCCGGGAGGCATCACCATGATGGCCAGGGTGCTGGAGGTGGCTGGGCACTTGGTGAGTGATGGCCGGGCACACACTGCCCCTGGGCACCTTGCCAACCTTAGCCGTTTTGCCGTTCCGTTGGCTCCCTCAGCCTGCCCAGCTGCGGCTGGTGTCCAGCTGGTGTCCAGTACCACTCACTCACCTCACCTGAGCGGGCTGTGCCGTGTGATGTGCAGGTGCTGACGGCTCAGAACGACCTGGCCATGCTGTGGTCCACGCTCGACAGCCTGGCCACCTCCACGCCTCAGTTCACCACCACCTACGCCAACGAGCTCAACTTCCTGGGACAGTGGCGCAACCACTACGCGGTGCGTGCGCTTTGCGTGCTGCGAGGCTTGCAGCTGCTTGGATACCTATCGCAGGACTGGGGGAGGCGCGCTTGCAGTCTGTGGCTTGCTCTGGCTACTCTTGTCCACCACTTCCAGACCCTGGCCAGGGCAGGGGCAAATGGTTGGCTGACATGCTCAAGGCGGCAAGGCGGTTCACACTTTTCTTGGTGCGGTTTGTGCGGTTGTGAGTGCAGCAATACAACGAGGCGCCCACCAACCTGCACTACCAGCCCCAGATCCCCGGTGCCGGCGGCGCCACGTCAGCGTCCGGCGCCAGCAGCAATGGCGCGCACGCCAACGGGAGCGGCGCGGCGTCGCAGGGCAACGTGCAGTGGTCCATCACGCAGGTCGCCGCCATGCAGGTGCGACATGCTCCCACATGCTCCACTCTCTTGGTAGTGTTGAGATCTTTTGCTAACGCGTGCTAGTCGCCCTTTCCGTACCGTGCGTCTCCAAGCCAAACGCTGCCACCCAGCCGGACACGCCTGGTGTCTGCACGAATCTGGTGGGCCTTGCTGTGGCATGTGCTGGCGCGTGCAGTTGGCGCTGGGCGCCACCACCGTGGCGTGGGACGCGTCGTCGTCCAGTGCCCTGGCCATCCTCAACGACGGAGTGGTGAACGAGTGGGACGCCTACCACGGAGTGGAGAAGCTCAGGTGGGCAGGGTGACGCTGAGGGAGAGGCGTGTGTGCGGGCACATTGTGAAACCACCTTTTGGCCCCGCAGACGTCCCGCACCTGCTGCAGCACGTGCACTTGTGCATACTGCTGACGATCGACTCGTGGCCGTGCCATGCCGTGCGTGGTGCATGCAGGCTGGACAACGGCACGGCAGGCTACCCTCCCGTGTCCCTGCTGAGCACCTGCGGCCGCAGCGGCCTGGTGCTCATGGGCGGCAACCCGGCGCCGCACCAGGCGCAGACAGTGGGCAGCTACCTCACGCTGCACGACACTGTCAACCTGCCAAACCTGGCGGTCAGGTGAGCAGCGCTGGCTGTGCCTCTTGTGTGCGCGTGGGCCGGTCAGGTGAGCAGCGCTGGCTGTGCCTCTTGTGTGCGCGTGGGCTTTTCCTGGATAGACCCCGGGCCCTGGCGGAGGCACGGGTCGCTTCCTCCGAGGCTCCATGTGCGAATGACGAGCGCCTGTGTGAAGTTTCAGATTGCGTCAGTGATGCCAGCGTGCGGGTGCCCTGTGCCACGCACCCACCCTGCTGCTGCTGCAGGGCCACGGCCATGCGTCGGCCCGGCACCACGCTCAACACGGTGCTGATGCTGCCCCGGGAGGTGGACGTGTGTGTGAGCTGTGAGACTCAGCAGGCGGGCGGCGCGGCGCCCTCCTACCATGTGTGCGTGTGGCGCAACGGGCAGCTGGCGCAGGCGGGCAGCATGGAGGAGCTCGTGCCGCTCTTCACCTCCACGGTGCGCACGGTCAACTCACCTGCCACACAGACAGCTCACACAAGGCTCTGCGGTGGTGCTGGCGATCAGGGCTGTGATCATGTGATGCAACCCGTACCAGGAAGGAGGCGTTTAAGCAAGCAAGAATTTCATGTGCCGTGTGTGTGTGTGTGTGCCGCACAGGACGCGCACGGGGCGGCCGTGTGCGCTGCGGCGGTCAGCGGCCTGGACAGCCACGCCTTCTTCACGGGCGCCATGGACGGCGTGGTGCGCATCTTTGACGTGCGCTCGCGCCAGCCCGTGGGCTCGCTGCAGTCGTCCAACGGCGTGCCGGCGGCGGTGCACATGGGCGGTGCTGGGCTGCGGCTGGAGAGCAACGGGCACCAGCTCATGACGGGAGGAGGTGCGGGGCTGGGGGCTGGGGTCTGGGTGGCTGCGCAGCTGCTTTGGGAGGAGTGGCGTGCGCCTCAGCTCAGGCGCTGCGTCCAACGGCTTGGTGGTTGCGCAGGCACCGACGGGCTGGTCAGGATCTGGGACCTGCGTGCGCTGGGCCAGCCTGCCGTGCTGAGCATGATGATGGCGACACCGGGCACGCGCCTGCACAAGCTGGCGTTCCAGGACTCGCCCAGCCCCACGCTCGCCGCGCTCTCCCTGGCCTCGGTGCGTGCCATCCTAGGAAGGAAGGAAGAACAAGGCGTGCCACTCGCCTTGTTCTGCCTTGTTTGCCCTGTGAGTGCATATTCTGCGTGCAGTGCCCACGGCACAACGTTTGCCGCGGTGGCTGCACGCACTCCCTGCGCAGGGGCTCTACCTCCTGGACTGGTCGACGGGCGCCGCCGGCACCACCAAGATCCCTTGCCCCGGCTACCACGACATTGCCTCCATGCCTTCGCTGGCGCAGCTGGACATTGCCTGGGCGCCCACCAGCGGCGGCACCACGTCGCTGCTTGGCGTGAGTGCGAACCCGACCCTGAGCATGTTCGCCGTGCAGTCCACGCCCATTGCCTAGATCGCCACAGCGTAGAGCATCTTGAGTACCAATGCCAATTGCCTGCAATCTCTGCCGCCGGCCCACGCGCTACGCCCTGACGTGGTGCGCCGCCAGGGGTGCGCCCGACTGCGCAAAGCAGGATCAGCGCACACACCGCAGCCAGCACAGATGGCAGAGGGTCACAAAGGCTTCCTGGTGCTGAATGTGGAGGAGGCGAGCGGCAAGACGCAGAAAGAAGCGCTCACCTGGGATACTTCCCCTGCTGCGGGGTTGCCGTTCGAGGCGTTCGTCAAAGGTGCGCAGGCAGTGTGCACGCGTTGCCGTGGGCCTGCGGGGGGCAGGGATCGGTCCTCCATTTTGCTTTGCGTGGGGTTCTTCGACAGCGCTCTCCTCTGGCACTGCGATGCGTGCGCGCAGTGGAGCTCCGAGGAGGCTCCCGCAACATCAAGGTGCGCGCGTGGACCGATGGGCGATGCTGACTTGGGGCAGCACCTTGGCGCGCCAGACGCTCCAGCACTCGGAATTCGAGCGACTGCACGCGTCGATCCGTGCGCGCATGCAGGTCCAAACGCGGAAAGCGTCGCTGGTCGACGACACCTGCACCTGGGGGGAGCAGCTCCTCCTGTAGGTCCCCGCTCCAGTCCGAGCCGTGACTGCAGCTCAGCAGCATGCAGGCCATGCATGCACAGGCAGCAGCTGGGGGAGCAATGCCTGCAGCCGGAATTCACGGTACCTGCTGCCTTGCGTCGCCTTGTGGGGGGCGCAGGGAGGTGCTGGAGGGCGCCAGCGAGCTCCGGCTCATGCTCTGCCGCGAGAAGTACAACAACGGCAAGAAGGGCACGGCAGTCATCGCAGCATGCGGTGCGTCTGGTGGGCATGCAGCTGAGGAGCAGGGCAGGATCAGGAATTGATTTGCCGGGCAGCCAGGCGCGCCGCGATCTGCATGGACCGCGGACTGGCTTGTTAATGGTGGCGGCCTGTGCGCTTATGCAGGCATCTTTGTGAACGACATCTTGGACGCTGTGCCCATCGACAAGTACTTTGAGCTGTTCAAGCCCAACGCGGGTGGGGAAGGCGGCTACATCAGGATCAGCATGAACTACGTCAAGGATCTGTCCGAGCTCGCCAACGTGGGCAGCAACGCGGCAGCGGCACGTGGTGCGTGATGTTGGTGCACCTTTATTCCATGCGCCGCTGCTGTAGCAGGGACATCTCTCTGACGTATGTGAATGATGGTCGTGCGTGCCGCAGGAGCGGCGGCGGCGGCGGCAGGGGGAGCAGGAGGCGCCAAGCGCAAGGGCAAGGGTGGGCTCAGGTGCGTGCTGGCTGTGTGGCTAGCTGTGGCTTGCAGGCTCATCATCTCAGGGGGCCCCAGCTCAGGCATTGACACTGAGGACTGTGCCTCTCGTCCTCGTGTCGCACGTCACAGGAGGTTCTTCACTGTGCTGCTCACACTCGGAGTGCTGGGTGCGGCGGCGGGCGTGGCCGTGGCGGTGCTGCCCAAGAAGAAGAAGGAGACGCCCGCACCGCCCAGCAAGCCAGGGGCCAAGGACGCAAAGGCAGCGCCCTCCACCAGCAAGCGGCTCTGGTGACCGCGCGCCTGTGGTGTTAGCTGTGGTGTCTTGAGAGGGTACTGATGGATGGATGGAGTGACGGCATGGCGGCTGTGACCCTGCGCCGCTGACTCTTGGCACAGTGCTGTGAGCTAAGGAGAGGAGGCCCTCCCCTCCCACGGCTGTGATAGCGTGCTGCCCCTGGCATGAGCGTCTGTTGCTGCCGCGCTTATCGGATCACTTGGCAATCGAGAGGCGCCTCGCTTCGGAACGATGGACACCATGCTGCCCCAGCTCGCCTCACGCTCGTCCGTGCCAGAGGAGCACGCAGACGACGCAGCCCGCGCCCCAGGTCAGCTAACCCTACCCGCCCCCTTTGCGACACACACGCTTGCGCGTTACGCTTGCTTTGCTTGGACCTGCACGCCAAGGAGGACAAGGAGCATGATGCCGTGCTGCGTGGAGGCCGGAGAGCGGAAGAACTGAAAGCAAGCGGCAGGTGCGAGCGTAGCGGTGGCGCACCAGTCCGCCAAATTTGGGTCCAGGCCACGGAAAGAGAGAGCTGTTGTTCGCGCGAACATGATGGTGCGGGCCATGCGTGCCGCTTTGCTTCCCTATGGCTAGTTGCCTCTTGGGGCAACAGCAGTCGGGACGGCATCAACAGCCGCATCTGGCGCCTGGGGAATGCAGGAACGCCGTGCGCACGGCTGGAAGATCGCGCGTGCCGAGAGTGCAGCCAGTGTGCGACAGAGCCAGTCCCATCAAGCATGTGCGGCGGACGATTGAGGTCGCGAGCAAACCACTAGTCATTGCCGCCAGGAGCACAGCAGCAGCATCCACTCAATGCCGCGGTCGGGAGGCAGCCACTACGATGGACGCCACGCTGCCCCAGCTCGCCTCCGTGCGGTCGCGCTCGTCCTTGCCTGAGGAGCACGCAGAGGACGCAGCGCAAGGGCGCGCGCTGCAGCTCACGGACGCGCCAGACCTGGAGGACGATCACCTGAGCCAGTGGCTGGAATACTGGCCGGAGGCGGAGGGCCTGCGCTTCCCCGGCGCTGCCGCTGAGCCCATGCACCACTTCGGCACGCACCACGGTGGAGCGCACGCCCCCGCGGGCGGCGAGGCGTTCCACCTCTCTCGGCACAGCACCGGCGGCGCCAGCAGGCCCCACGCAGCGGGCAGCGCGCTGTTTGGCAGCGCCGAGCCCCACGGCGCTCGCTCAGGAGCGGCAGGAGCGTCGCCCGTGCATTCGCACAACGCAGCAACGGGCGCGTCAGCACCGGGATTGATCAACGCGCTACCTCCCCTGCCGCAGCTGCCTGGCCTGGGCGGCACGGCGATGGTCGGGGGCTTCGGCCACTCGACGGCACCACACCTAGCACACCTGGCCAGCAGCGGCTATGCGGGCGACGCGTCTGGCGACATCATGACGGCAGGCTCGCACGGAGGCATGCGCGGCAGCCTCACGGGCTCCGATGGGCACGGACTGCTGCCCCTGGGCATGCTCTCCTCAAAGGGAGCCTCCCCAGTGGCTCACCTGCCTGGCCTCTACCCAGACAGCGGCCAATTCCATCATGGGGGAGGAGGCTACATGCCTGGGCAGGACGTGGGACTGCTGCCCTCGCACTTCCTCGTGCAGGCGCCCAAGCCCGACCCAGGTGCGGAGGGCGTGCGGTGCCAGTGTGCACAGGAGCAGCAGCACAGGAGGAGCAGCTGATACGTTGTGGTGTGTGCCAGCTCACGCCCCTCGCGCGCCCCGCTCCTGCTCGCCCCGCTCCTGCTTGTTTGTGCCGCAGGCGCAGGCAAGGCGCGGCTCCGCTGGACCCCCGAGCTGCACAACCGCTTCGTGCAGTCCGTCACCACACTAGGCGGCCCCGAGCGCGCCACGCCAAAGGGCATCCTCAAGCTCATGGGTGTGGACGGGCTCACCATCTACCACATCAAGTCGCACTTGCAAAAGTACCGGCTCAACATCAAGCTGCCCGCCGACTCGGCAGGAGGGCAGGACGGCAGCCTCAGCGACAGCCAGACGGAGCAGCAGCCCTCCTCAGCGGGCGGCGCCGTCGAAGTGCGCAGCAGCAGCAGGGGCCCACAGCCAGGCGCGGCAGCAGGCACCGCCACCGCCACTGCAACCACCCTCACAAGCACCACCACCGCCACCACCACCACGGCGCTGCCGCCGCACCTCCAGGCGCCCGCCAGCGTCGGCGGCGGCGGCAGCGGCGCGCCAGCCACGCCGCAGCTGCACGCGCACACGCACGCGGCGGCTGCGGCGACGCACAGCGGCTACCAGCCCACGCCCGGCGCACTCGCCAGCAGCGCCACGGGCGGCACCGCCAACACCACGGCCGTGCTGCCTTCGGGGCAGGTGGCGCTGTCTGGGGCTTCTGGGGCGGCCGCGGGCGGACACGGCGGCGCCAGTGCGGGCGTGGGTGCAAACGGCGGCGGCGGCGCGGGGTCCATGTCGGCGCCGGCCACCAGCGCGGTCAACCGCAAGAACCTTGAGGAGGCTCTGCTGTACCAGATGGAGCTGCAGAAGAAGCTGCACGAGCAGCTAGAGGTGAGAGGCACTCGCTTTTGTTTGCGGTGGCCTGTTACATGCCTGCGGGTTCACAGGGCAGGCGCTTGCTCCGTCCAGTCCAGTCAGCACCATGGGCCCAGTCAGCAAGTGGGAAGCAGCAGAGGTGTGGGGATGCACTGCGCTGGGGCCAAATGTGTGCTGTGCTGCGTGCGTGCCTGGTGCCCATGCCTTTGCAGTCCCAGCGGCAGCTGCAGCTGAGCCTAGAGGCCCACGGGCGGTACATCGCCTCTCTGATGGAGGGACTCACACAGGAAGGCTTCCCGCCACGCAGCGCCTTGCCGCCGCCGCCTCCCCTCCCGCCGCCCCCGCAGCAGCAAGCGCAGGAGCACCCCGCACCCCCACAGCCGCCCTCTGTCCCCGCCGCCTCCCCAGAGCCGCTGCACTCCTCCCGCAGCGGCGCATTGCCGCCGCAGCCGCAGCTCCCACCACCCTCGCACCTGGGCGCGCCTCCAGGCAGCGCAGCACCGCTCCCCGGCTCTCCCACCTTGGACACCAGTGCCGTGCCAGGCTCCCCGATGCGCCTACGCTCCGTTCCATCCCTCCCAGGCCCGAGCTCAGGCTCGCCCTCAACCCTCGCCGCCACCACTACCGACCACCACCACCACCACGGCTCCGCCAACGGCGGCAAGCCCTCCCCGCTGCGCCCTAGCTCCATGCAGCACCCGCAGCCGACCAGCAACGGCAGCCCAGTGGCGCTCGCCTCCAACAACCTCCCCACACACCACCATCACCACCACCACCACCACCATCACCACCACCCAGGCAGCCCGAGCGGCTCGCAGTTGCAGCCGCAGCCGTTGCGCACCGCAGGCAGCGTCGGCACCAACAGCACCGCAGCACCCGGCGGGAGCCAGCGCGTCAACTCGATGCTCCTGCGGCCTTCCTTCCCCAGCCCAGCCGGAAGTGGCGAGCTGCTGCAGCAGCACCTGCAGCCGCTGTCGCCCCCGGCGCCGCAGACCACGGGCGGAGGCTCCATGCAGCACCAGGCCCACCTGCAGCCGCTGGGCGGCGCGCCGTCGGGGCAGCACTCGCACTCGCTGTCCAGCGCGCTGGCGCAGGACAACTCGATTGACGCGCACTTTGGCCGGTCGTCGCTCACGGCCAACCTCGAGGTGCTGGCCAGCTTGGAGCAGCAGCAGCAGGAGGAGGGCGTGCATGTGGATGTGGTTGGGGAAGCAGCAGCGCTGAGGGAGGGCGCGGCGGGTACGCAGCAGGCAGAGGGTGGTGACGTGTTGCCGCTGGTTGAGCAAGGTGGTGGCAGTGTGGAGGTGGACGGGCTGGGGAGGGGGAGCGGGACGAGGGCGGAGGAGGCGGGGGCTGCGTTGGTGCAGCCGTTGGGTAAGGAGGAGGGGGCCGGAGGCTTGATGGGCAACGGGCATGCGCTGCAGCAGCAGGAGGGGGAGCTGTTGGCGGTGGGAGGTGAGGAGGCGGTGCGGCTAGGGAGAGGGCACGGGGCGCAGGACGGCGTGGCGCAGGAGCAGCGGCAAGCGGCCAAGAGGCAGCGGTTGGGCAGCGGCGTGTGAAGTGCCCTTGCGCGCATGTCGGCGTTGGAGGGGAGCGTCTGGACGAGTCGAGTCGACTCTTGCATCTGCTTGGCAGGGCCGTTAGCAGCGCTTGTTGTGCACGGAGAGGCGATGTGTGATGATGTTGTGCCTGGGAGCGGGTGCGTGGGCCGAAAGGAATTAGAGCGGACTTGCGCACGGTGTGGTGGCGTCGCTTGGCGAGCTGAAGAGATCACATGACTCGATCGATCATTTCCCCCTGCTACACGTGCTTTGCGTTTGCACTGGCACGGACCCCGTGGGAGAAGCAGCGCCACTTGGCTCCCTTTGCGGCACGTACGTACTGACACGTTGTGAGGTAGTGGCTCGGATTGCATCTGTGTGCTGCCTGGCTCCACACACAGCAGTCGTGTGGACGGCTGCTAACTGTGTCGTTCCCTCGCAGCCTGAGGTCTTGCAGCGCTAGAGCCCACGGTGTGCGTGCACCGTGTCTTGCCCACCGCACTGTCCATTCCGTGCACGTCTTCCCTTCCGCACCACTGCCCCCATGTGCACCTCTTCCCCTTCGCTGCACTGCCGCTGGTGCGCACAGTGCGTTTTTGAGGGCAATCCACGCCTCGTCTAGCGGTGTCCTTGGCCTTCCTCCGTATGCTCTATCGGACTCGCAGCGTCGGGTGGCTCACGCCGCCCTCTTCCTCCCCTTGATTTTCGGGACTCGTCTGTAATGTGTGTGTGTCTTGTCCCAGTGTGCAGTGCGTGTCGCCGCGACCGGTGTGTATGGTATTGGCGGAGTGTGCAGAGAGGGAGTGTGAGAGAGAGGAGAGAGAGGAGAGTGTGATAGAACGCAACCGGTTCGTGCCGGGTGTACCCTGTCGGGAAAGTGCGCGTGTGTGGCGTGTTGACGGGAGCGGATATGGAATCACTTGTTTAGGTGCCGCCTCTGTGCGGGAAACTCTTTGTCGTGCGCGTGTGGTGTGTGTGCGTATCGTGGCACTAGCCACCTCCTCTTCAGGCCGGTCGAAACTGCGGGTCGAGGGGTGGGATGCCGGTGCTCTGCTTGCTCACCCCAGGCAGGCGTCGATGTGGGCTGATTTCGCGTTAATGAAGCGGACCTCTGCCCCTTCGCAGGCAGGCGTCGTGCGAGCCTTGCATCAATCTGTGCACGTCAACGCGTTGCCAGGTGCTGCACAACACGGAACACGCCAAACACACGAGAGAGCATACACCTAGAGCATCATAACCCACGACGGGTAGGGAGGGGGACTCTGCCTGCGTTGGTG
>QAXK01000016.1:0-17404 GCA_004335735.1 Chlorella sp. KRBP
CTCCGCCTAAGCAACAACGCTGCCGCCTCCCCAGCTGCTGCTGCTCAAGCCACACGCTTCGACCAAGCAAACAAACGGTGTTTTTCAACACCACCACTCGACCTCGTGATGTGCTCTGGGTGCTGCTGCACTGTCTGGCGTGTATCCGTGTCAGCGTCCAACCCCAGCACAGGTTGCAGGCAGGTGCAGCCTCGTGGGCATCATGCAGGGAGCGAGCAATGCATGGCGCGTGTACCGTGAGTCCACTGATGGGAATGCGTCAGCCTCACCGCAGGTTGTGCGGTGGAAGCGGTGATGCGGCTCAGCAGTCCGCACAGCGCTGCATGTCTGCACGCGATGCACACTGCGCCTTCCTTGCCCTGGTGCCGACGCAAGTGACGTCAAGGTGTTGCAACCACGGTGTTCAAGACAATCACGCAGCCACCACTGCAACGCCCCGCTGTAACCCTACTTGCGGCGCCGCGCCACCACCGCTCTCCGCCGCATTCCGTCCTGTGTCGACCCGATGCTGAACATGCTGCCGTCGCTGGCGTTTGCCGGAGCCTGAGCAGCCGTGCTGCCAAACGCCCCCGGTGCCGTGCCACCCCCACCAAACGCGCCAGCCCCTGGCGCTGGCGCCGCACCCCACGCCGGCGCAGCCGCGCTACCACCCGGCGCTGCCGCACCAAAGCCAA
Organism: Chlorella sp. KRBP; assembly: GCA_004335735.1. NCBI lineage: Eukaryota > Viridiplantae > Chlorophyta > Trebouxiophyceae > Chlorellales > Chlorellaceae > Chlorella > Chlorella sp. KRBP. The sequence continues at coordinate 675 of QAXK01000016.1, forward strand.
ACGCCGGTGCCCCACCTCCACCTCCACCAAACAGCGGCTGTTGCTGCTGCGGCGCCGCTCCCACAGGGGCCCCTCCACTGCTGCCCCCAAACAGCTGGCCACCCTGGCCTGGTGCCGGAGATGGCGCCGCACCAAACACTGAGGCGGCGGCGCTCTGGGCTCCTCCGAAAGCAAAGCCACCTGCAGCAGGTGCTGGCGCAGGCGCCTGGCCGAACCCTCCTCCGAACACGGGCTGTGCAGCTGCACCGCTGGGCGCCACCGTGCCCGAACCACCAAAGGCAAAGGCATTCCCACCGGGCTGCCCGCCTGCAGCACCGAACAGCCCTGCACCGGCTTGCTGCTGCTGCTGCTGCTGCTGTGCTGGTGCGCCACTGCTGCCGCCACCAAACGAAAAGGCCGGAGCACCAGCGCTGCCCCCCGTCGAAGCGCCTGCGCCTCCAAAGCCAAAGCTCGGTGTTGCTGCCGCAGCCCCTCCTCCCAAACCCGCGCCCGACGCAGCCCCCCCAGGCGCAGCCCCGCCCGCACTGCCCCCTCCAAAGGCGCCCCCAAAGCTGAAGGCGGGTGGCGCACCGCCCCCTGACCCCCCTAGAGCGGGCGACGCGCTTGTCAGGCCACCTGCTGGGGTTGTCGTTCCAAACAGCCCCGAGGCGCCGCCTGGCTGTGTGGCCCCGGCGCCTCCAAACGTGAAGGCAGGAGCTGACCCGCTGCCCGTTGACGGTGCGCTTCCAGCCGCCTGCGTCACCGCGCCAGGCGCACCAGCACCAGCCCCACCAAAGGCAAAGCCAGGCGCGCCAGACGCACCAGTGCCCGCAAAAGCAGTCGAGCCACCACCTGCAGCAGCAGTGGCCGCAGGGAAGGCCCCAAACCCGCCCAAGCCCGACGCAGGCTGCGTGGACGCCGCCCCGCCCCCTGAGGTGCCAGAGGCACCAAAGGCAAAGCCGCCGCCTGTGCTGCCAGTCAGCGTGGGGGCAGTGCTGCTTCCAGCACCACCCGTCGCCCCTGAAGCACTAGAGGTGGCACCAAACAGCAGCGACGGACCGGTGCCCGCTGCTGCCGACGTGCCGCCACCAGGTTGCGTCCCAAAGGGCTGAGCTGCGCCCCCACCACTGAGTGCTGCCTGTGGTGGCGCGGCCCCTGGTGCCGTCCCAGGTGCGGGCAGGGCGCCAGTCCCACCTAGTAACCCACTGGGACTGCTGCCAGGGAAGCCAAACGAAAACCCGCCCCCAGTTGAGGCGGCAGCGGGCGCACCCCCGGCACTCTGTGCAGCCCCCGCTGGTGGGGCTGCAGGCGTTGCACCCGCCGCTGTGCCTGCCTGCTGCTGTGGCTGTGCAGCGGCGCCGCCCAAGCCACCAAACAGCGGCGTGGCTGAGCCAGCGGTGCCGCTTCCTCCAAAGGAAAAGCCGAACCCACCCAGGGTCCCCGCTGCGGGCGCAGCAGCTGCGCTGCTGGGCTTGGTGCCAGCAGCCGCCGCGTCCTGTGTGGCTCCAGCTGCACCAGGCGCTGCACCACCAGCGCTTCCATCCTTGCCAGCAGCAGTGGCGGGTGGAGCAGCGGCACCAGGTGCAGCAGCAGCAGCAGCAGCAGTGGCGGTGGTGGTGGCGGTGGTGTTGGTGGTGCCCCCAAAGGTGAAGGAGGCGAGCAAGCCGCCCGCTGGTGCGGCCTGAGGGCCCTGCTTCTCTGCCGCTGGCTGGGCAGCTGGAGGAGCTGTGGTGCCAGCCGCAGGTGCCGTGGTGGTTGCAGGCTTGCCAAGGTCACCAGGGGCAGGGGCGGGCTGCAGAGTGGTGCTAGTGGTGGTGGTGGTGGTGGCAGCGCCATCCTGAGCCGGCGCTGTTGCGGGTGACGCTCCAAACGAAATGAGCCTGCGCGCACACACAGCCGCAGGCAGCAGCAAACCATGTCGTGGTCAAGGGAACGACTGCTGCAAACATCCTCGCCAGCCTAGCAGTGGATGGCCAGCGCTGGGCATGTGCCCTGCCCATTGCGCCCTGCCCTGCCCTGCCCACTGTGAGTCATGGGCAGGGAGTCATGTAGTCAGTCCCTTCTGACTGTACTCACGGCTTGGGAGGCGTAGCAGCACCGTCAGCACTCCCTGGCTTTGCCGCCGGTGCCGGTGTGCCCAGCGGACTGGCCAGCGCGGGTGCGGGGGCGGCTGCAGGTGCTGTGGCCCCCCCGCCCGCCCCCCCTGTGAGCGCAGCGGCCAGGCCCCCGGGGGACAGGGTGGCGAAGCCGAACCCTCCTGCTCCTGCTCCTGCTCCTGCTGCTGCTGCTGTTGCTGGGGCGGGTGGCTCCTCGGCGGGCTGCAACTCATCGTTGTGGCTGCTGGTGTACCAACGCTTGGGCAGGTTGCGCGCCATGGACGCACGGTACGGGCTGCGCACACGCACGCGCACACACATATGCACACGCGCACGCCAGCAAATGAGCAAGGCCGTGCAAACGCATGACTTCCCTCTGGGCACACTGATTGCATGGGAAGAGCCATGGCACGCCGCCGTGCATCACGGCTACAACTCTGCACCGAGCACCAAGCTGCCCCAGATGCGTTCACCTGAGGCTAGGTGCTGGTGCCTGGTGCCTGCCCCCCGGTGACGCGGCCGTGCTGTAGGGCTGGTACCTCCCAGGTGCCTGCAACGCCTGCACCCTTGCGGCGCCTGCAGTGGAGGAGGAGGAGGGGGGTTGGGACGCGGAGGAGGACAAGGGGGCTGCAGCACCGCCAGGCAGGGGAGGGCGGGCCAGGGGCAGCAGGCCTGTCCCTGCGTTCAACCGGCCACCGCCCCCTAGCAACGCAGGAGGGGGTGTGGGAGTGGCGCCTGGTACGGGTTGTGCCCCCCTCAGTGCTGTTGCTGATGCTGACGTGCCGGCAGGTGCGGGCGTGGTCCGCACGGGCGTGGCGGCTGCTGCTGCGGCGGCGGCGGTGGTGGTGGGGAAAGCAAAGGAGGTCGAAGGGGAAGCGACTTGGTCACGATTGGCTGCGGACGTGCCCGCTGGTGCGCCTGCTGTCATTGGTGTGGCTGTCACTGAGCTAGGGTGATGCTGCTGGCGCGGTGGTGCGGGTGAGGCCATGCTGAGCCAGGGTGTGGCCGGGCCCGCCCCACTGGCGGCGTGTCCAGGGGCAGGAGGCGGCTTGCGCCACCAAGGGCGGTTGCCAGACCCTCCCTGCGCCACCGCCATGCGCTTGGAGGCAGGTTGCGCGTCGTCGTCCCGGGTCAGCCCTGCACCTCGGATCGGAGTGGCGTGAAGCATGGAGCCAGTGGGGTCGCGGGGGGGCTGACGCGCCTGTTGCGCCCTGTTGTCCCTGGCGCTGAGTATGTCGCCCTCCACCCTGCGGATGGTGATCTCCTCATCCTCGTCCACGGCAAAGATCTTGCGCTTGCTGCCCGCCACGGGCGGTGCCGTCGCAGGTACTCTGTCCGCGTGCTGCTGGCCGTTGCTGACACCGGGGCGGCCCTTGATGGGCTGCTGGGCCTGCACTGGCGTGGCTGCAGCGTGTGCATCGGTTGCAGCTGCAGGTGGGGGAGGTGTGGTGGATGGTCTGCTGCGTGCGCCGGTTCCTGCCTGGAGCTTAGAGGATGCGATAGGTGCGAAGGAGAATGGCGGCGGCTCCTGCCGTTGCTGCTGCTGCTGTTGTTGTTGCGGTGCTGTGTGTGGTGGGGCGGCCTTGTGCAGGTGCAGTGCCTGTCGACCGCTGGCGGGCAATGGTGCCCCTGCCGCTGGGCCTGCAGGCGTCTGATCCTTGTTGGCCTGATGTGCCGCTGCACAGCAGGCACGCAGAGCAAGTTCAAGCGGGGCGGTGTGTGAGAGGCGGCGCACGGACAGCCGGCACGGTGCTCGGGCGAGCAGCGCGTTCAAAGGCACCGCTCTGGGCAAGCCAAGGGCCAGGGCAGGGCGGTGCTGCTCACCAGGAGGCGCTTCTGCGTGCTGCTGCGCTTGATGCGGCGCCTGCGCCTGCTGCCCGCCTGCAGCACCTGGCGCCGAGGGGAAGAAGGAGCGCAGAACGCCCTGCACCGCCTGAAACATTGCTGGTGCTGGCTACTCAGGCGTGAGCCTCTGCAGCGCCTAGCACTTGTGCAGGAGCACCTCCACATGGAATCGCAAGCCGCATTCGGAGGCAAAACACGCCACGACTTCAGGGGCCCTCCACACGCCGCACACATCCACAACTCATCAGCTTATCTTTTCGCTCGAAAGGACTCGCAGTTTGATCGTCCGCCGCACGCCGCGACTTCCACACCGCCGCACAAGAGCAGCACTTCAGGATGCAGACCCAGCAGATGGCCAACCGCACGATGAAGGCCCAGGTGCGCAGGCCCAGTTGCTGTCCTCCTTCGGAACTTGGGAGGGGTTAGAGGAGGCGCAGAGTGCGGCACGCCCTTTGGCACGACGACCATCACGCCTCGCAGCAGCGTGCGGTCGGCAGGGTCACGCACGCAGCATCGCAGCGGCTCTCCATCGCGCAGTCGCAATCGATCGTCCGCTTTCTCTGGGGAGGGGCCCCTCGCCACGATGCAGCACGGTGTGGGGACCTTGGACCACGTGGTCGTGCACAACCTGCACACACACCTGTGGGGCAGCTGGGATCAGTGGAGAGCATCTGCAGGTAGCAGGAGCCACCCGCGCGGCCTCACGGCACGCTTCACTCTCGCAGATGCAGGATCGCGTACAACAGATCGCCCCACACCTCATGCAGATGCCCGCCCGCACCCACCAGCGCGCGGCCCTGCCCCGCGCCACCGCCCCACGCGTGTCCACCCCCCGCGCCGCGCCGCCCTCCGCCACCGCCATCACGGAGATGGACGACGTGGCCATGCTGGAGCGCGCGCTGCAGCTGGCCAAGGAGCGCCAGGCAAAGGCAAAGGGCCTGGCCGCGGCCCCCGCCCAGCCCGCCCCCTCAGCCAACGGCTCCCAGGCCAAGAAGGCCTTCACCATCAAGACGTTCAACGCCATCTCGCCTGTCGGCCTCGAGCGCTTTCCCAAGGGTGAGACAATGTGGTGGGAGGAGTCACTCAAGAGAGCAGTGCCTGTTCAGGCTGCGCTGCTCACAGCTTGAACCTGACCAATGTGGCTCACCTGCACATCCCTTGACGCAGGCAAGTATGTTGTGTCGGGTGACGACACCAAGCTGCCCGACCCACCCATGGCCATCATGCTCCGGTGCGTGGACAAACAAGAGACACACTTGACCATGGCCAGCGAACTTGGCCTCAGCAGGAGCTTTGGCGGCAGTCTCAGACGCAAGGTGCACCGCTTGCCCCCTCACCTATGCGCACGCAGGTCCCACCAGCTCAAGGTGGAGGAGGTGCCTCCCACGGTGCGCTGCATCGTTCGTTGCGGCGCCGGCGTCAACAACATCCCCGTGCAGAAGATGACTGAGCTGGGCATCCCCGTGTTCAACACACCGGGGGCCAACGCCAACGCCGTCAAGGAGCTCGTGGTGTGCGGCCTGCTGCTGGCCTCGCGCGGCATTGTGGAGGGGGCTGAGCACGTCAAGAGCGTCATTGCCGTGGAGGAGAAGGTGCGGTGTGCAGACTGTACTACCTGCAAGCAAGCACTTGGCACTCGAGAGGTGGCGGGTGCATGGCAAGTGACAAGCGGCCCCAAATTGTGCTGCTTGTGCTGCAGGGTGACTACGAGAAGATCTCCAAGCGCATCGAGAAGGACAAGGCCAAGTTCGTGGGCAACGAGATTGAGGGCAAGACGCTGGGTGTGGTGGGCCTGGGCGCCATCGGCGGGCGCGTGGTCAACGCCGCACTGGCACTGGGCATGAAGGTGAGCCACAGGAGGAGGAATCGCCCACTGGAAAAAGTTAACCACACTGCGCGCCTGGCTGCAGCACGGCTTCACCCTGATGCTCCTGTGTTGGCCGTCGCTGCTGCGTCCTTTCAGGTGGTCGGCTTCGACCCAGTCCTGTCCCTGGACGCTGCCTGGAAGCTGCCCGGCGACCGCATGACGCGCGCCGAGAGCCTGGAGGACCTCCTCCGCGTGTCGGACTTCATCACCGTGCACGTGCCCTACATCAAGAACGCCACGCACCACCTGCTCAACGCCACCACGCTCAGGCTGTGCAAGCCCAACGTGCACCTGCTCAACTTTTCTCGCGGCGAGATCATTGACGGCGAGGCGGTCAGGGACCTGTGGGAGAGCGGGGAGCTCACGGGCAAGTACGTGTCTGACTTTGCCGACGCCGCCCTGCAGGTGAGAGGTAGCGCTTGCATATGGTGGGACCGCAACGCAGTGAGCGAGAGCAGGACGCACCGGCAGCCTAGATCCGCAACGCTTGCAAGCTCATGTGTAGTCAAGTGCTGATATTGCGTGCGCAGGGCCACCGCAAGCACATTTGCATCCCCCACCTTGGCGCGTCGACGGAGGAGGCTGAGGAGAACAGCGCCGCAATGGCCGCTGAGACCGTCAAGGACTTCCTCGAGACGGGCAGCATTCGCAACTCTGTCAACTTCCCACAGACGGTGAGCGGGCTGCGCATTGCTGGCACACTGCACACAAGCGGGCCAGGCATCTCATGTTGAAATCTCCTCCGCATCACATGGGCACTTTCTGGCTGTTAAATTGTGTGCGCAGGTGCTTGAGAAGAAGCCCGGCCACATCGGCGGGCGCCTGTGCATCGTCAACAAGAACGAGAGCGGCGTGCTCGGGCAGATCACCTCGTACTTTGGCAGGAGCGGCGTCAACATTGAGCAGCAGCTCAACACCTCGAGGGGAGACATTGCATACACCGTGCTGGACTTTGGCAAGGTGCAGGACCCCGCCGGCCTCCAGGTGAGGTGCTCACCTGTTGGGTTTGGGTCTGTGGTGCTGCGTCCATCATGACTGGTGCTCATCACACGTGTCCCGCCCACGCGTGACGACCGCAGGCGGGCCTGGCCAAGGAGTGCCCTGGTGTCATCTCGTCCCGGTTCATCGGCAACGTGTTTGACGACGAGCTGGGCCAGCCAGGCACCTACTTTTACGTCAACTGGGCCAGCCGGTCCTAGAGAGGGACATGCTCGCTTTTGCATTGCACCCGGTAGAAGAAAGAAGAACCCGAGACCGCGTGTGCACCACCCTGTAGAGAGGTAGTCGGCTCCTTTGGCGGTTGGTCTACAGCCTTGACTTGATGACATCGCAGCGTTGACTCTGTGATGGGACGCGTGCCGGCTCTGAGCCTCTGCCTGAGATTCTGCCTGGCTCATTCTTTGTTGTTGTGGCTGCTGCTTTTTTGGACGGACGCGCTAACCCTAACCCGCGATGCACCCACGCAAGCCAGAAGCTGCAAAAGCAGCGTCATTCGTGCATTGCTTTGCCACGGCAGTGTCCCCAGAGGCTGCACATCAGGAGGACTCCACACGAGCACACCTCCGAAGTGCACGACAAGATGCAGCACGCTCCCCAGCAGCAGCAGCAGCGGCGGGTATGGGCGGATCGGCAGCTCGTCCCGCTGGTGCGCGCTGGTGCAGGAGACGCTGGGCAGTGCGCGCAGCCGCCACCACCTGGCGCCTGGAGCTGACCTTGCCCTCCCCACGCGCACTCGCAGGCGGCACGCGTCCATCGATGCTGCAGGGCGAGCAGGCGCTCCGCGAGGCGCATCACGGCGCGTGAGTGGTGCGCCAAGTGGTGCTCCTGCTCGCACCTTCTCGCCAAGGGCCTCTCCTCACCTCATCTCAGTGCTTTCTTGTGCTCACAGAGGCCAGCAGGGACAACTGGGTACCTACGGTGCTGGTGGCGGACAAGATTGGCTCAGCAGGTGCGGGGGCGCAGCACTCACGACGCAGCCGCCGCGACGTGTGCTCGGGCGGGGCAGGGAGCACCTGTGCCTGTGGGTGTGCGTGCAGGGCTGGAGATGCTGCAGCGGTACGCCAATGTGGACCTCAGCTTCGACATGACGCCGGAGCAGCTGCTCGCAAAGATCCCCCAGGTGGACGCCCTCATCGTGCGCAGCGCCACAAAGGTGCGCGGCACATCGTGTGGCATGTGCGCTGGCAGGGTTAGGGTTAGGGTTAAGCAGTGTTCAGCATTAAGGCAGTGTTTCCTTGTGTCGCCGCGACCGCTCACGCAGGTGACGCGGGCGGTGTTTGAGGCGAGTCGAGGCCGGCTGCAGGTGGTGGGGCGGGCCGGCGTGGGCGTGGACAACGTGGACCTGACTGCAGCCACGGAGGTGCGTGGGCCGGCGCTGCTGCCAGCTGCAGGAAGGGAGCCAGGGCCTCGTTTTGCACTGGGACAGCCACAGGTTGACGTCCTGACCGGCTGCTTGCAGCTGCAGCAGGCTCACAGACTGAGCTGGGATTGTGGGGGCGCAGGGACGGCAATACAGCAGCCAAGGCTACACTACCCGCCGCAAGGAATGTGGTTTCCCTTTGTGCATGCACGCGTGCGCGCAGCACGGCTGCCTGGTGGTGAATGCGCCAACCGCGAACACGGTGGCGGCCGCCGAGCACGGCATCGCCCTCCTGTGCGCAATGGCACGCAACATCCCACAGGCACGTGCACTGCCGTGAACCTTAGCCTGGCGACCATGAAGCGTGGCGAATGTGCTTGCAAGGTGATGCGTTTGCCAGGTAAACACAGTCACACACGTCATGCAAAAAGGATGATTCGGTCCTGCAGGCGGACGCGTCCATGAAGCGTGGCGAGTGGAACCGCCAGGCCTTTGTGGGCACCTCGCTCACGCGCAAGACGCTTGCCGTTATTGGCTTTGGCAAGGTGCGCGGCACAGGGGCCCGGGGGCAGACGGGACGCCGGGTGTGGGGAGGCGGCAACGGCACTCTTGCTCCCCAGAGGCTAGAGTACAGCTAGCAACAACACGGCTGGTAGCAGCGTGTGTGTGGGCCGGCGCTTCTGATGGCAGCTCATGTACCATGCAGGAGCATCACAGTTGCCAGGTCCCCAGGGGCGGGCAGCAGCAGCTTTTGCAGACGCACCAACAAGTCTGCACCTGACGTGTGCGCCCCTGGCGTGCAGGTGGGCAGTGAGGTGGCACGGCGCGCCAAGGCGCTAGGCATGGAGGTGTTGGTGCACGACCCGTATGCCTCCACGGCCAAGGCGGCGGCGCTGGGGGTGCGCCTCAGCACCTTTGACGAGTGCCTGGGGGTGAGTGCCAGTGCCTTGGGCTGTGGCCAGGCGATGGCCAAGGATGGCCAGTGTGCAGATGCGATGCATGTGATGCAGCCAACTGAGCGCACCACACCCACAGGTGCACCGGCAAGAGCACAGCACAGCGAGCAAATGTGCTGCGCTGCTGCTGCCTCGTTGCTGCGCGCAGGTTGCTGACTTCTTCTCCCTTCACATGCCCCTGCTGGCCAGCACCAAGCACCTGTTCAACGAGGCAGCCTTTGCCAAGATGAAGCGGGGCGTGCGCATCGTCAACGTGGCTAGGGGGGGCGTCATTGACGAGGCGGCGCTGCTGCAGGCACTCGAGTCTGGACAGGTAGGCTTCACTCACCCTACCTGCCGGCACAATGCGCTGCGGCCCAGTGTCAGCCGCCTTTCCAGCATTCACACACTTGTGGGGTGGCCCTTGTGGCGTCTGGGTCACTTAACAGTACCAGAGAACACGGCAGAACACGGTGTTTGCCCTGCTGTTTGCCCCTCAACACAGGTTGCCCAAGCAGCGCTGGACGTGCTGTCGGAGGAGCCCCCCGGCGCCTCCCACCCTCTGGTCAACCGCCCCGACGTCATCTGCACGCCGCACCTGGGCGCCAGCACTGCCGAGGCCCTGGACGGCGTGGCCATTGAGGTGGTGGAGGCTGTGGTGGAGGCGCTCAGCGGGCGCCTGACGCCCAACGCGCTCAACGCGCCAATGGTGCCGGTGGAGATACAGGACGAGCTGGCGCCCTTCATTCGCCTGGCACAGGGGCTGGGGCGCGCAGCAGTGTCCCTCGTCAGCGAAACGTGAGCTGGCAGCTGGGGGTGTCGGTTGTGGGTGATGCCTAGGAGTGTGTGGCAGCTGGGCAGCGCTGCTCCTCCTTGGTGCGGCCGGCAATCCGTCCTCATCTGGGTGCCCCGGGTGTGCGTACCTCGATCCTGGTGCGTGTGTGTGTGCGTGTTGCGTTGTGGCGTGCTGCAGTGGGTTCACTGACGTGAGCATCACGTACTCGTCCCCTCGGGGCGACGACCTGGACACGCGCCTGCTGCGCGCCAACGTGCTCAAGGGGCTGCTGGAGGGCACCACCACGGCGTGCGTCAACCTGGTGAACGCTGACCTGCTGGCCAAGAACAGGGGACTCAGGTGCGTGGCTTGGCAGGTGGGCCAGCGGTGGGTGGGTAGGTGGGTGGGTGGTTGGCAGGTGAAGAGATGCCTCAATCAGCGGCAGCCAGCGAGGCAAGCAAGTGCGGGGGGCGGGGGCCGGAACGTGGCGAGGGTAGGTGGGGGGAATGGCAAGTTGCGCTGCAAGTGGTGCGGTTGAGGATGGCTACGCCTGCCTGACGCTGGATCGTCCCGTTGCCTCGGCGCAGGGTCCAGGAGGTGACGATCCGCGGCGACGACAACGGCGAGGTGCTCACTGGCCTGAGCGTGGCGCTGGGCACGGACCGCAGCAAGTTCACTGCGGCGGTGGACGCGCGCTCGGGGCGCATCTACATCGAGGGCGCGGTGCGGGGCGGCCACCCCTTCATGACCAAGATCGGCAACGCGGACGTGGACGTCGCCGTCGAGGTGCGAACCGCCGGGGCTCGTGTGTGCACTGGGTGTGGGGCCGTGCGCGTTGTGTGCTCATTACGCTGTGCCAGCGACGTGTCCTGAAAGCTGGGACGGCGGCGTGCGTTGCCCGCGGCACCCGCAGGGCTCGGTGCTGCTCACCCGGCAGCGCGACCAGCCTGGCATCGTGGCCGGCGTCTCATCCCTCCTGGCCGAGGAGGACATCAACATCTCATTCATGCAGGTGTCGCGCACGCGGTCGGCCTCGCCCGAACAGCCCGCGGAGGCCATCATGGCGATTGGCGTGGACACGCAGCCGTCGGACGAGCTGATCGCACGCGTCGCGAGGGTGCGCGGCGTGGTCGAGGCTGTGGTGCTCAAGGACGGGTGAACTGCGCCGCGGGAGGCATCGCTGACTGCTCAACCTTGATTTCTGGCGCCGACGCCGTTGGTGGGAGCCCTTGAGCCGCAACGCAACCTTGCCTTTTATGGGGGGGAGGAATAAAGCAAGGGGCACAGCTCTTGGGCAAACGCATTGAACCCGCTCGTGAGTCAATGCGCGTCAGTGTGCCTTGGTGCCTTGGTCAAGCAGACACGCCGCGGCACGTGCCCCCTTGTCCTGCCCTTGTCCTGCCTGTCATCTAGAGGTCCTGCAAGTACACCTGTGCCGCAAGTCAGTGTACACCGTGGCCCCCCAAGTCCGCAGTCGTGCGCACGCGCTGCTGGCCCCATCACGCCGCACCCCCATGCCAAAACCAGATGAATCTCAGTCCAGCCCAGATTGGGCGCCTGCGTCACAACAGCCCTGTGGCCCCACAGCAAAGTCAACCTGCTCAACGTTGCTCCTGAACGCTACTCATACACACTCCCGTACAGTCAGGCAGCAGCCCGATCTGCGTCTCCCATCATGGGCAGAGTGACGCACACCAAGAAACAGACGTCCGCTCGCTCCGCCCCACCCTGGCCTCCTCTATCCCAGAGGCCAGCCGTCCCACCACATTTCAGTCAGAGCTCCTCCTCACCCACCATCACCACCATCGCCACCATGACAGCAAGAATCTGTCAAAAGCCGTTGTCATCATCGTCGTCAGCATCGCTGTACCCCTCCCTCCCCGTCCGCACCCCGCGCACCCCCCTGTTGCCCCCGCCCCCCATCCAGCTCCACGCCCCGGCCCCCGCCCCTCCGCCCGCCCCCGCCCCCTGACGCGACGGAGCCACCGACAGCTCCTGCAGCAGCGCCAGCACCTTGGCGTTCTGCTGGCACGCGTGCGCCGCCACCTCGTCCACCAGGGAGCGGGGAAGGGCGCGGTACGCCTCGGTGCGCCGCACGCCACGGTCATACCGCTCCACAATCTGTGGCCACGGCAGTGACAACGGCGTGTTCGTGCTCACAACGAGGGCTTGCACGCCTGCAGCGCCTTGATGCCGTGGCCCGAGTAGCAAAGCACTGTGAGCGTGCCCCACCTCACCCTACCACCACAGTACCGCACTCACGTAGCTGAGGGCCAGCGTCTTGAGCTGTGGCAGCACCACCTCATCAGCCAGAGCCAGCAGCTGGGCAGCCATCTCGTCCGCACCCTCCTGCAGCACGCTCACGGCACCATGCATCACATCTATGCCCCGCTCCGACTGCACCCTGACCGCTGCGTGTGCTGCTTACCCCGCACACCCGCATGCAGAGAGGTGATGCAGCGCCGCCCAGACACGCCTGCCCATGCTGCGACTAGTGGTATTGATGTTGATATCTGCTGGCCAGACATGGCTGCACCAGATGTACAGCTCCACACGCACACACCTCTGGTGTGGTGAGCACGTTGGCCAGCCTGCGCTCGCACAGCGCCGTCAGCCGCCGGCACCCGTAGAACTGCGCCAGGTGCAGCACCTCAGACACCTGCACGATGGCGCAATTGCAACGCAACAGCAGCAAACACACTTTGGTGCCTTGACGCGGCGGCTCGCCCCGACATGCAACTGCCACACACAGGGGCGTTGCGCGCTAGCTGCTGCCACGCCACTCTGTGCTTCCCCTGCATCCTATCCCCACGCACTAAAGCTAGCCCAAGAAACAGATCGGCAAGTCCAGCCGAGCGTGTGCTGTGTGTGTGTGTGTGTAGCTTGCAAATGGGGTGTCAGGCTGCATCAATCAAGGCAGCACGGACCTGTTCCAGTGGCAGGTCGTCCACGCCCATGTCCGTGTACACGTGGCGCAGCAGGCAGCGCACCGAGGAGGGGCACACGCCCTCGGGTGCGGCCAGCGCGCCCCCGCCCGCGTCGCGCATGCCGCTCAGGAAGCGCGCACGCACCTGCTCACACCGCGCTGCGTTGACAGGGCAGGGATGCAAAGAGCAACGGCAGAGCAGGTGCTCACCCAGGAGGCACTTGAGAGCAGTAAAAACACCACGGTGAGTTGTCACGACTGGGGGTTGTGAAGCTGGCAGCAGCACCGCCGACCACTCACCCTGCAGAACCGCACGGTGCGCCGGCAGCCTCCACTCCTCACAGCCGGCACCCTGGCCCTCCCTGCCCATCCCCATCCCCTCACCCGCACCATCACCAGCACCCACACCGCCCTCCTCTTCCTCCTGCGTGGCAGCACCACCACCCCCAGCAGCAGCAGCAGCAGCGGCGGTGGCGGCGGTGGCGGCGGCAGAAGCAGCAGTGGGCTGCGGCTGGAGGTCGGCGGCGCTGGCAGCGCGAGGCGGGGTCAGGCGGCCCGTGGGCTGGGTGTGTGAGGCGAGGGGGAGCGTGCCGTACAGGTAGCAGTCGGGCGTGCCCAGTTTGGTCCACTGGTCAAGGGTCATGTAGCTGGGGCGCCGCTCCACGTCTGGGGTGTGTGTGTGGACCGGCAAGCAAAGCAAGCACCACTTGGACGCAGCACCTGCTTCCCACTGTTGTACTCGTGAGCGACTGCTCAGAGGTCGCAGGCTGGTCAGGCATCACTCAGGGGCTCGTTCAGAAGGTCTGCCCCTACGCACCTGTCTTGTGGCGCTTGGGCGCCACGCCCGCCACCACCTGCTGCCGGCCCGCCTTGCCGCTCTGCTCCTTGGCCCGCCCACTGGACCCGGAACCTCCTGTGCCCTGCCTCAGCACCACCTTGACCACATCCTCCTCCTCCTCATCATCATCATCATCATCGTCGCCCTCCTCTTGATCCGCCGCATTCCCATCGTCCTCAGCGTGCACCGGCCGCATGCGCACGCCGCCCGGGCCCTCCTGAGCCAGCAGGGGATACGCCTGGCTGGAGGACGAGAGGCGCTTGCTGCCCAGCAGCGGCTGCTCCTCGCCGCCCTCGCCGCTCTCCCCACCCATCGCACTCCCCTCCGCCTCCTCGCCAGCAGGGGCCAGATCAGCACCCGTACCCGCACCCGCACCCGCGCTTTTAGGTGCTGCCACAGGACTGGCGCCGAGGGAGGTGCAGGTGAGGGCGGAGAGGGGGCTGCTGCCGCTACTGGCGCTGCTGCTGGGGGCCGTGCTGATGGTGGTGGCGGTTGCTGTGGCGGTTGGCAGGACGGGTGCCAGGTCAGCGTCCAAGGTGCCCGGTGGGACCACCACCTGTCGGGCCAACTGCATCTCCTCTTGCAGCATGGCCATGACCACGTCCACGTCACGGGGCACCTGCAACACACACAAGGGGCACGGGCGGGGCAACAGCAATGTTCAACTCGGTGCATGCATGCTCTGGTCTGGGCCGGTGCCTAAGTTCCTCGCCGCTGCCCCATGCTGCCTTGGTTGATGCGGCCCGAAGCCCCGTTTGCAAGCTACACACACACTCACGCCCTTGAGCATGCTGGTCATACATGTGTACCCCGTCCGCACCAGGCTGTGCGCCCTCTGCCCACCCTGCTGTGCCTGCCTGCAGGAGGAATGGCGCCATGCCAGCGCCGCACACTGGCCACATGGCAGCTGCTCACCTCCAGCTCCGAGAAGCGCACGGCCGACACCACCTTGCGGCTGACCTTGCCCCCGGGCAGGCGCTTGTACAGGAGCAGGTCAGAGTCCACAGGCACCAGCAGCAGGCTGCCCGCGTCACTCGACATGAGCTGCGCACGTGCAGGCAACGCACCCAGGTGCCAGTCAGGACACACGGCCAGCAGCGCGCGGCCACGCTCACGGCATGCACACATCCGCACAGCATTGCGTGCATTGGCTTGCAGGCCCTGGCGTCACAGGTCCCTGGCCCACCTTGAACAGCTCGCGCAGTCGGTCTGCCGGGCATGCCGCGCCAACATACACCTGCAGCCGACACCGCATTAAGCATACATGCTTGTTGGCCCGTCAGCGCTGCCCTGCAAGCTCTTCAGCCTGAGGTGCTCGCTGGTGGCCACTCCTTGGGCAAACGTATGAGCGGCGCCGTACCGCAGGGAATTACTGCCCTCAACCAAGGGAGCTCCCTTGCACCCTGCGCACCTTGTTGTACTTGCCCGTGTGCCTGGGTGTGGGCACGAAGCAGTTGTGCTCCTCCAGCGTGACGACGCAGCTGCCCGCAGCGTAGGCCCCGTCCCGCTCCCTGAGCTGATCCAGGGACGCGCGCGTCATGCCCAGCGCGGCGGGCCGGATGTCCAGCGCGTGCACCGACCCGCCCGGGCCCACCAGGAGGGCGGCGGCGGCGCACAGCAGGCCAGACCCGCAGCCCACGTCCAGGAACCTGCGTGCGTGGAGGTCAGGAAGTGCAGCCAGTGGTGCTTGGTTTGCGACTGCTCACGAGTGCATCCTGGTGTTAAGCATGTGCCAGCCTGTGGCACGCGTGAGACGCCAGGCACACGTTTCACGCGCACCCAACCACGCACCTGTCCCCCTCCGTGACCTCCAGGGTCTCGAGCGCCAGCGCGTGGATGTGCGGCGCAGAAATGTTGAAGCCGTGCTCCTCCACGCGCACGGGCGAGTCCACGTACGCCTCCTGCTTGTGCATGAGGAGCGTGTGATCATGGAGTTGAGCTACCCACGCGGGCACGCCAGTTCCGACGCTGCGCACGCTGTGCGCTCGCACCTCGAGGTGCGCGGGCGGCATGAACATGTGGCGTGGGCACGCCAGCAGCGCCCGCTTGACGGCCGGGCTGCAGCCAGCAGCGCATCAGGTGCACAGAGGTGGGACGATGGCGCGCGTGGGGCGATGAGCGTGGAGAGTGGCCAGGGGCCATACTCACGTCTTGATGACGCCCCCGCGCCACAGGTGCTGGACCAGGTCCTCGTTGCTGTTGGCCGCAGCCCTCCTCTGCAGCGGATGGCGCAGGATCCCCACCCATCACGACAAGGGTTGTTTTTCGCCATCTCGCCTGCAAGGAGAGCCATCATCAGGGTCAGCCGAGCAGCGCACCTCGACCGCTCCGCCCGCGAGCAGCTGCAGCAATCCGCGCAGGTGCGCAGCTGCGTTCCCGCGCGGGCCAGGTCCAGCGCCTCCTCCGCCCCGCTCGTCGTCGTCGCTGCTCGTGTCCATGGGTGATGTCGTGCTTCTTGCTCAACGTCTGATTGCGCTTGCAACAGGAACTGCAAGACCTGGAATTGCCCTCACCCCGGGGAAAGAGCGCAGGGCAGTCCACACCCGCCGCAAGACGACGTGCATTGGCTCCTCCTTGGTCCCAGGAGGACCTCAGCACTGAGGTGGACCTCGGCGCCTAAACGGGACACACCGCCAGTGGAGGGGAGAGCAGGTCAGGGGGCCGGGGCTAGTGGTGCTGGTGGTGCTGGTGGCGGCTGTGGAACAGGCCATGGCCCGTCACGTGCGGCTCGGCGACGTTCTGGCGGCTGATGCGCGTGACACCTGCTGCAGCGCCCGCCCGACCCGGTGGCGCATTCACAAGCCCAGCTTGCATGCGCGCGCCACAACGACAGGGAAGGCAGACGTCCGCGCTGCCTGTGAGAACACATCCTGCGTGCGCAGTCCTCATCACATACTATCAGTGCACGAGCCCGCTGCATGCATGATGCGCTGTACACCGCTGCTTGTTCATATCGATGGAAACACGTGAAGTGTGGTGGTGTTGAAAAACACCGTTGTTGGGGGACAGGGGACGGAGCCAGGAAGGGATCCAGCAGGCCGCTAGCCAGCAGCGCGCATGATGACTGCTGCTGCTCAGGCCTTGGGCGCCTTGACCTTCTTGGGCTTGGG
>QAXK01000018.1:0-32960 GCA_004335735.1 Chlorella sp. KRBP
CAGCACCACCACCACATCATCATAGCACGGCGCACGCGACGGATGTCGAAGATGAGTGACAAGTGCCAAGCAGTGGAGTGCACTAGAGGGTGTGTTCAAGCTCTCCATCACTCATCGAGCCCTGCACTGCGCCTCACCACTGCCACTGTGGCGTTGTGCACCGCCGTGTTGATGCGCCACTCGTACGTCCCCTCGGCCCACGCTGTGCCCGCTGTGGCCTGCACCCCACCCTCGGACACACTGCCAACCATCCCGCCAGCACCACCGTCATCAGCGCCCTCTCCGGACGAAGCGACACTGCTGCTGCTGCTGCTGCTGTTGGTGGCGTTGCTGCTGTTGGTGGGGCTGGTAGGCTGGCTGGGTGCTGGCGGCGGCGGCGCGGGCGTGGGAGGCTTTTCGGGCGCGTGCATGTAGACGTAGGCGCGCTCGGTTGGGATGCCCACGCCTGCGTGGAACCGTTCACCCAGCAAGTTGTTGTTAACTTGCCATCTGCACCATATCCTTCGCAGCCTATGATCATTCGCTACGCACTGAGATCACGAGCAGTCCAAGGCCTCGGCAAGCTGCTGATGAAGAGCAACGAGAGCAACAAGAGCAAGTCTTTCCTACATGCACTCAGTGACTAAAGAGAGAAGCCACCGACCAACCCTGGCGCCTTTGGAGCAGGAATGGCAGCAGCACAACACAGCACAGCACAGCCGGACGAAGGTGCAGCGCCTGCACGTACCATAGAGGCACATGATCTTGAATGAGGGCGCGTCGGGTAGTGGCGTGGTGAGTGCGTGCGGCATGCGCGGCAGCACGCGGCCGTCCACCGTTCTCTCGGCGTCCTCCAGCCTTGGCGCGTGCACGCTGCTCCACGCCCTGCGACAGGGGGATACGATTGCAGTGAGGTTTTGTGTTCCAGAGGGTGAAGGCAAGGGCAGCAGGCACCAAAGGGTAAAGCAAGGGGGCAGCAGGCACCAAAGGATAAGGCAAGGGCAGCAGCCACCAAAGGGTAAGCACAGAAGCCGTGCAAGCTTGCACCGCCACCCTGGCCAGCAACCAGCGCTGCCACCTGCCACCCAGCCCTCCGTGCGCCCTGCTTGCAGGCAGCCCTGCACCTCCCCAGCACCCGTGCTCACCGGTAGTGCTCGTCCATCAAGGCGCCCGCCACGTCCACCGCCACCCGCACCGCCTGCACCACCCCTGCTCACCGGTAGTGCTCGTCCATCAAGGCCCCCACCACGTCCACCACCTCCACCCTGCACCTCCCCTGCACCACCCCTGCTCACCGGTAGTGTTCGTCCATCAAGACGCCCGCCACGTCCACCGCCACCCGCACCGCCTGCACCATGTCCAGTACCTCGGCGTCCTCCCCGAGCGCCCCGTCAGCGTGCGCCGACGCCTCGTCGTCGTTCCCGTCGCCCCCGAGCCACTCCATGAAGGCCGAGGCCAGGCTGGGACCACCTCCCGCCACCGCCGCTTTGGACCCTGCAGCACCATCACCATCACCACCATCATCAGCGGTGCACAGATTTGTTCACGCGCTGCCTCCCTGCGCCACATTGAGCTTGCAGCTTGCAGGCAAAGAGCACACCAGCGTTGCAACCGCACAGGCCAGCCACGCCTCCATGGCATACCGCCCAATCAGCTTCGCACCCAGCAAGCAATGGCAAGCACCCCACCCGCCCACTCCATCCGCGCGCACCATCCGAGGCGTCCCCAGGTATGGCGTCCGCAGGCTCCCCCATCATGCTCATGCCGCCCGCCTGCCGCGCCGTGCCCATGGTGGCCGCCGCCGTCACCAGCTCCTCAGCCAGGATGGCGCTGGCGTTGACCAGCGCGGCTGTGGCAGAGGCGGTGGCGGCGGCGGTGGCGTTGGCGGCGGCCTGCAGCTGCTTGCCGTCCTGCTTGTTGCCGTCCTGCTTGTTGCCGTCCTGCTGCGGTGGCGGTGGGTTGATTCTGGAGTAGGTGATGAAGGAGCCATAGCTGCGGTTGGCGGCGCGCTGGGTGGGCGTGTCGTCAGGCGCCCACGTGCTGTTGCCCCACACCTGCATGCCAGGGTGTTGTGTTGCGCAAGGTGCACGAGGTGTGCACACGCTCGCGCGTGGGCAGCCACGGGCGCGTGTATGTATGCAGGGGCTGTGGCACAGTGCCGCTGGTACAGTGCATAGCAAGCCCTGCAGTGTGTGTGGTGAGCTTTACATCTGGTACAGCCATGTCTGGCAAGCAGATACAGTGTGGTACAATGCAGTGCACATAGCAAGCCCTGCAGTGTGTGTGGTGAGCTTCTTTACATCTGGTACAGCCATGTCTGGCAAGCAGATACAGTGTGTGTGCGTAGCTTGCAAACGGGGCTTCAGGCTGCATCACCCAAGGCAGCACGGATCAGCAGTGAGGGGCCCAGGCCAGAGCATGCTGTGCTGTCCCCCTCCACCCTACGCAGCACCATGCCGCACCCACCTTGGTGCCCCCTACAGGCATCATGGCCAGCAGTGAGGCCCAGGAGCGGAAGAGCCGTGCCCGCTGGTTGCGCGGCATGACTCGGTCCGTCACGTACGACGCCACCATGCCCAGCTGCGCCGTGTCGCGCATCTCACCTGTGATTGCGCGCGTGAGTAAGTGTGAGCAGTGTGTGTGTGTGCAGCGTGTGTAGGTGAGGCGGCTCTGTCTTTGGCGCTGCTGTGGGCAGCCTGGCAGTATCCGCCTTGCAGTATCCACTGTCTGCTTACAAGCAGGCCGCTGTTTGAGTCGTGTGCGGCTGGCGCTTGTGCTGCCTTGCCATGGGCGCTGCTGAGGGGAGGTGGGCTCCCTCACCTGAGAGGATGGCAGTGACGGCCTTGGGCACCCCCAGCACGGGCCCCGCAATGTTGACGTACGTCTCCACGTGCTTCTCCACCCATCCCGGCTGCTGCATCTCGGCCCAGTGCAGCAGCGTCCGCGCCACACTGCGGCGCATGAATGATAGTGATATGAGAGCGAGGGAAGCAGGGCGTTGAGTGGTGCTGCGTGGCAGAGGAGTGGCTGCGCTGTGCACACAGAGGGGTACCCGTCACGCACCTCTCCCCGTAGCTGTGCGAGCAAATGACCACCTTCTCCTGGTTCAGCGCCACCTGCACCTCAATCGTGTGCCTGCGTCGGCATCACGGTTTGGGTTGGCGAGGCAATGAAGTGGCTTCTCTTGCACATCATCAAGGGGCATGCTGTGCGGGCAATAATGGCACGCACACCCGTGCTGGCACCACGCGGTGTCCTCGCACGTTTTGCTGCTTTTACGGTGCGATGTGCTGAGCTGCCGGCGCGTGCTCACTGCGTCCCACTCTGCAAGCGGCCCTCTCTGCAAGTGCACCTGTACTGACCTAGCGCGCGTGAACCAGGCGTCCCTCGCCTCCATGTTGGACATGGACAGCCGCCAGTCGTACGGCAGCGGAACCAGGTTGTTGGTGTCGTAGCCCACGTCAGCCAGCGCTTCGAACAGCTTGCCCCACACCCAGTAGCCCTGCGGATTGCGTGCGCCCACGAGATCCGCAACGGGTGACGGTTGCGCCGTAGCAGAGCTCACTTGCCCCTCTTGGCAGCAGCATGAGCAGCCCACAAGCACCTCAGCGCACCTGGACGAAAAAGTCGACTGCCTCGAAGCCCTGCGCCGCGCGGAGCTTGATGCCAGGCGGGTCGAGGCCCGTGACCAGGTCCAGCGACAGGTGCTCGAACCAGCAGTTGGGGTTGCGCATGTACGTCTGCGAGCGGGGCCATGGCTGTTGGACACTGTGCACTGCTGCATTGTCCATTGAGAGGGCCATGTCCTGCACAGCCCTGATCCAAGGTTCCGCCCTTGGACGAGCGTGCGCGAGCAAACACAAGCGCTTGCAGCAACGCTAAAGCAGTCGAGCTCGCGCGCAGCAGCGCAGTGCTCCCTGCGCGCCCAGGAGGAGCAGTAGCAAAAGCTGTTGTGGCCGTAACCTCTCGGCGCTTCGGGAGCATTTGGCGTGCAGCGGCACGCTGGTGCAGCCCTCGCAGGGCTCCAGCGCGCCTCCTCCTATGGCGCTCGGGGGCGCAGCAGTGGGGGGCACGGCTTCGTGGGGGCTCGAGCCTGGGGAGCCACAGGTGGCGCTTCCCCGCCTGCGGCACAGCTACTTGAGCCGCAACGAAGGCAGGGAGTTCAAGACTTCGTTCACGGTGATGGGCCACCAGGTGCAGGGGCTGGAGACGGACTGGGGCGTGGCGCTGCCCGCAGAGCGCGCCAGGCTCCTGCTGGCGATTGGCAGCACCATCGCAAAGGCCATGGGCAGCCAGGTGCTCCCCAGCGACCTGGTCTTCACCTTCCCCGCAGCGCAGCAGGGAGCGGCCTGCAGCGAGCGCGACGTGTGGCTAGCTGGCGTGCGGCTCGTCGTGCTCAACGTCGAGTACCTGACGCAGCAGCGGCCCGCCTGCCCGCGCTGCTGCCTCCGCAACGTGGAGAGCAAGGGCTGGGACACGTCCTGCCAGACCTTCAAGTCCGGCACCACGCACTCGGCCTACGGTGTCTTCCGCGAGTGGCAGTGCAAGACGCCTGCCTGCCGTAAAGGTGAGCATCTTGAGGGGGAGTCCCCTTGTGCTCCACGCGAAAAGAGATAAGAACAGCACGGCATTGCCGCGTTACGAGTTCTAAGGAAATCCTGTTTGTGTGCGTGCTCACTTTTGCGTGCGCAGCCAAGTTCAAGGAGACGAACGAGGACATGATCGGCAGCCTGCCCGGACCGCTCTGCGCGCTCATGCGCCAGCGACTGCGCGTGCTCAGCAAGGCCTGCAAGAGCGCCGACGAGGACGACGTGCCCGTGCCCTACCTGCTCCCCGCGCTGCCGCCGCTCGCCACGGCGCCCGCCGTGACTAATGCGCACCACGCCGGCGCGCCCATGCTGCAGCAGCTCACGGCGGCAGCAGGTGCAAGCCATGCGCCACAGCAGCAGCAGGCAGCGCCCGCCCCGCTGACGCCCAGCCTCCCGCCCGGTCTCCTCGCCCTCAACACGCCAAACACCGGACCCACGCCCGTCAACGGCATTCCAGGCTTCATGGCGCCCAGCAGCAACCTCACCCTGCCACGCCACCACCACCAGCCGCCGGCAGCGACGCCTCCCTTCCTGCCGTCCGCCACCGCCCGCACCACATCCACCTCGCCCGCCTCATCCCATGACCCAACCACCACACGCGCGCACCTGCCACTGCTGCAGCGCCATGCCTCCACCACCTCCCCACCCACCGCAGCCGACGGCCTCGCAGGCGCGTTGTTGCCCATGGCCCCTCCCCTCCAGGCAGGCACCAACGCTTTGCCCCGCCCGCCCAAGACGGACGACACCGACATGGAGGACGCCGCCCTCGCCCTGCAAGCCCTAAGCGGGCAAAAGGGCGGCAGCGTCGCAGAAGGCGCCCAGGGGCTCCACCCCGAGGTCACCACCGCCGCCATCACCAGCAGCGCCAGCCAAGACGCGCCCCTGCCCAACCTCCCGGCTGCCACCACCAGCACCGCTGGCGATGCGCCGACACAGGCTCCCCACGCCCTACTTCCGCCTCCACACCCGCTGCTGCCCTGCGCAACCGCCCCGACCGCCACCAGCAGCCACAGCAGCCCGCCCCAGGCCGACTCGTGGTCTTCCTGGGCGAGCAACCTGTGGCAGCAGCAGCAGCTGGCCACGCAGAGCGCGCTGAGCGGGGGTGGGGGCGACCAGGACAACTTCGCCTCGTGGGCCAGCGGCCTGCAGCAGCAGCGCCACCAGCACTACCATGCCGACGCTCCTCCTGGCCGCTTGGAGAGCAGCGCCGTGCACAGCGGCGTGCAGCTGTATGACAGCTTCTTTGGCGCGCACAGCTCGCCAGCCGTGACTGACCAGCCGCGGCACCAGCAGCAGCAGCTCTACCAGCAGCACCACTACCAGCCCTACCACAGCAGCGCGGGTGCGGGTGTGGTGGGGCCTAACTTGTCGCACCTGGCGCCGCTGGGCGCGCACCCGCTGGCACCCCGCACGTCGTGCAGCGGGGCCTACCCGCAGCAGCAGCAGCACAGCGGCTCGTCCGTCAGCGCGCAGCTGCACCAGTGCGCCAGCGGCGGCGTGCACAAGGTGCGGTGCGCTTTGCTGCTGCTTGCTGCTCGCTTTCACACGCAAGGTCAGGGCGTGAGTGTGTTGCTAACATTAACAACTCGCCTTGGCAACATCACCCACACGCTTTCCTGCAGGTGCAGCACGCGCACTGCCCGCCTCACCCCGGCCCCCTGGGCCGCAGCAGCAGCAGCAGCGGCGGCTCCCTCCCCTCGTCCCGCCCCAACCCCCACATGCTCAGCGCGCAGCAGCAGGCCTGCCTGGCCGAGTTCCTCATGACTAACAAGCAGCAGCACCAGCGGCCCAGCAGCTCGGGAGGAAGCAACCCCGCCGCCCCGCCGCGCCACCCGGGGTACGCCCACGCCGCGCCCGCCCTGCCGCTGACACTGCAGCACCCGCCGGGAGCGGCGTCGCCGCCGCTGGGAACGGGCTTGCCGGGCGTGGCGCCGCTGGGATGCGGCCCGCTGGACTGCAGTACGCTGGGGAGCATTGGACTGGGTGCCGCCCTGCTGTGATAATGTGTTTGTTAGGGGTGTGATGGCGGTGGAGGCGCCGTAGCAGGACAGCGTGGATGATGGACGCCTGACGCCTTCACGCGACTGCAGGTTGGGATTGAGACATCAGACTATCTTCACGTTGATTAGCGGGATGTGTGTCTTTGAGACCCATGATTGGCTGGGGGCAGACACGCTATGAGTGGCATAGCGTGGCATTCGTCCTCCGTTTTGTGCGTGCGTGGCTTTTGCTGGTTGGTGCTCGATCTGCGCGTACCCTTAAAGGACGTATGGACGTGATCAGGTCTGCTGCTGACTGTGAGCCATGGACCACCCTGTAGCATCTCGTGGCGCACAAGTCACAGCCTTGATGGTACACATTGGGCTCTTGCGCGCACCTTTGGACGTTGTGCGTTGCCCTGGTCGCTGCGGGCCCTCTGGCAACAACTTAGCGTTGGACGCTTTATCCTGACGTTCATCCTTTCTTTTTGTTCGTTGCTTGCTCTCACGTCCCTCTCTTACCAAACTTAGCGACGCTGACAATGTGTCGGGCAGGGCGGCTGGCAAGCAGGGAGGAGTGTTTGACGCTGGGGTGGCTGGCTGCGTGGCAACCGCGTGCACACGTTGACGGGCCGGCTCTGGCCTGTCCTTGACTTGCAGACGCGCGTGCTGCTCAGTGCCGTTTTGCTTTGTGTCGTTGCTGTGTTGTTGCACCCTCAACAGCAAGGCGTACTTTGACTCGTGTCTCATACATGTCCACCACATCCTGACCACAGCAGGTGACGCTGACTGTGCCTTGCGTGAGCTTCACACCATGACCACATTCATCGCTCTCCGTATCAAGTTTGGCGGGCACGATATGAACCTCGGGTGCGTGCGCGTTGCTCAAGCTTGCTCAGCTGCGCATGCACCGCGCGCGTGTGAGTGTATGCCCTTTGACGCCTGTTGGCCCTGTTAAGGCCATCCACGCAAGACTGGCTGGGGTGCCGCACCATGAGCTCTGCTGGAGAGGAGGCCCACATGCCTGACGCCCACTCACAAGCCGCCCTGTTGGCGATGCGAGGGCTGGTCCGCAGGCAGTGGTGGACTAAACTGCGGCACCCGCGTGGGCGCACACCATCGTGTGCTACACACCTGGGCATGGCCCTGGCTTTGCCCTTTGCGTGCCGTGTGGCCCATAGTGGTTGGCGCACACAAACATGCGGCGTGGGTGAGGCTGGCGTACATATGGACGTGACAGTCTGGCCTGATGCCGCGACTTGCTGGCCTGAGCGCTGCTGGCCTGAGCGCTAGTGTACTAGAGCGCGTCCCCGCCTGAGCAAGCAACGCGCTCTGTGCTCTGTGTGGGTGTGTGCACGGGAAGCACACGGCATGGCTGTCGGTCGATTCATCCCCCACACCATCTGGTCATGTGTGGCACCGTGCCGTGACACGGGAGAGGCGAGCCGGCAGGTCTGGGACGGGCGTGGCACACGCACCTGGCAGGACGCTGCACTGTGCAGCAGTGAGGACGCCGCAGGGATGACGCAGGCCAAGCGCGTCCCACCAGCGCCAGAGTGCGCGCGCCACACGTACCTTCCCTCGTCCCACCTGCCGGCCCGCACCTCCCCCGTCACTCTTTTGGGCACTACACACTGACTGCCTCACTTTTGTGCTTTGCGGTGCGCGTCGCCGCCGCTGCTCTTGTTTGTCACCTTTGAGAGAGGGTATCTGGGACAGGGGGCAGGCTTGCCTTCCACTGGAAAGGAGTGATTGTGTGCGCTGGATGAGCCTTACCGACGCTGACCTTGACACGCTTGACTGACTTGTGCACAGTGTATGGGCTTGCTGCACGCGGGGTGAGGATCCGAGGCCTGCTGCAGGCGCACTCCTTGTACTCACAGCTCCAGACGGTGACGACGTGTGTTTTGTCTGCCCTGGGATGTCCCTTTTGTGTGGGACGCCTGGACGGAAGCAGGTGTGCTCGTGTTTGGTGTGAGACGTTTGACTTTTTGTTGACTTTTGTCGCCAGCTCGTCGGCAGCAGCTCACTCCACGAAGGCCCCCCTCCCAATCAGTGCCCCCACACGCCCACGCGTGGCCCCTCAGCCCTCTACACGACCCACGTGCTCACCTGCACATGACGGAAGCGCCGAGTCTGATTTTGTCCGCACCCATGTATGCCCATCTGCCGCACTAGCAATGTTGTTGTCTGCTGCTTTGCCTCCTTACGTACCGTTCACTTCGCTTGTAGCCACCAGTTGTCCTCCTGGCCGGCTTGGGCGCGCCAGCTGCAAGCTGCCAGAGAGACCCTCGCATGCCCCACGCGACTCACCTGCATCATCCTCAGGTTGCCGTCCCCTCCTCTCCCAAAAAGCAGCATCCCCACGCGACGCACCTGCATCATCCCCAGCGTGCCCCACACGCGCTGCCTGAAGGACTTGGAGGCGCAGGGCCGGCCCTGCCACAGCTCCAGCTGAGACGTCACAAAGCCAGGGACGATGATGACCTGCGGCGCAACACACAAACATACGAAAGTACCGGCACCACCACATCAGCCTGCGTTCCTCTCACTGTGACTTTGCACACGCCCGCGAAGCAGTCACAAGGGAAGGGGCTTTCACAGCAAAGCGTGGTACGCGGCAGGGCCCAGGCAGACACACACCACGCACCGGGTGCTTTGCCTTGAGTCCCTGATCCCGCAGCGCCTTGCCCGGCCGCCCCTGCCCCTGTGCGCCGCCCGCCGCCGGGCCCATACCCGCCTGGTCAGGCGTGCTGAAGAGTGGCAGCTGCGCAAAGGCGCGCGCCAGCTCCTGCAGGCCCGTGGCGTTGCGTGGGACACCGCCGGGCGCAGCGGCGCCGTCGCCCCAGCCCGGCAGCTTGTCTGCCAGGAGGCCCAGGGCCTGGGAGAGGCTCAGGTTGTGCGCGTTGAGGGCGTCCAGGCCGCTGAGCACGTTGGCCACCAGGCCCGACAGGTGAGGCACCTGCGGGGCGCCAGTGTAGTGTGCGGGGTAAAATGAGCAGGAGCGTGAGCGTCACAGGTGTCTGGCTGTACGCACCACTACGGTAATGCCAGAGATGTGGGCAGGTTGTGCCCATGCCGTGGCCCTTGTGTGCTGGCTGCTGGTTGGTGCCTGTCTGCCCCGCCATGCCGTCAGGCGCACCTCGACGGTGGGCAGAGGCACAGACAGGTTGACAGACCCCAGGCTCACGTCGGCGTGGTGCACGCCCGGCACCACAATGTCCTGCGGCCCAAGTGAGGACTTGAGGATGTATTAAGGTCATTTACTCAGCGAGTGCCATGGGCTGCTGTGCGGAGAGGCAAGCAAACCTGCGCACCTGCTGCACCAAGCCCACCGCCACCAGCGCCAACACCGCGCCGATGCCAATGTTGATGAGCGCGCGCTGCCTCTGCTGCGCCTTGAGCTGTCCTGGGGATCCTCCTTCGCCCTTGCGTGTGGGCGTGGAATCGTGGCCATCACCAGGGCCCTCGGGAGCGCCTGCGCAAAGCACCCAGCCACTGGTAAACGGCTTATGGCTCAAGCCATCTAGCAGATCCCTCAGGCTGCTCTGCGGCTGGACAAGTCACGAAACCAGCACGCCCACAACCAGCGCTTGCCTTTCTTGGGCTTGGGCTTGCTCTTCTGCACCTGCTGTCCTGCTAGCGGCTTGGCATGCCCATTGGTGGCGCTTTCCGCTCCCTCCTCAACGCGAGTCGCACGCACCCCCGCCTGAGGGGGCGCCGCACTGCTCTGCTCCTGCTCTTGCCGCTGCTGCGCTGACGCCGTTGCACCACCTGCTGACTGGCTGCTGTCTGCCGCTCCTCCTGTGCCGTTCTGTTTGGACTTGCCGCGCCGCTTCGCCATAACGTGGTGATGGGATGTAGGGATGTGGCTCAGATGGCTCTGGGCGCAGGGAGGTGAGCAGGGTGCGATACTGTGCTCGTTCTAGCACGCTGTTCCAGGCGCTCTGGACTGTTCTGCTTCGGGGGGAGCGATCATCGCGCATGGATCTGCGCCCGCACAAATAACGAAATAACGAAACCACACAGCGCTTCGCTCACCATTCTCGTCAAGCTCTTGCCAATGAAGGACACAGCGCGATGCGAGCGACTCGTTCCCATCGGTCAATATGCCGTGCACGATCGCAACGACTCGATGTCGTGCCCATCATCATCAGTCCGCTTCGAACTGCGCCTTGTCCAAGCTCCTCCACGCCAGCAGCTCAGGCGCCAGCAGGCCCTCATCGTCCGCCAGCGCCGCCAGCGCCACCTGACGACCGAGCCACGCGTGATACACCAGTCCACGCGACCCCAGGCCCGCAACCACCCACACGGGAGGCAGCGGCGTGACTGGTGTGTTCGTGGGGCTAGCCACGGCAGCGCTGTTGAGGTCGAAGCGGCCAAGGAGGGGCAGGGAGCCGTTGGCGGTGCGGGGAGGGAGCGCCCGCACACCCGACCTGCACGCGCCGTGCAGGATGATCACATTTTTCGCTCAGTGGACGAGAGTGCTACGCATGCACGCGAAGCAGCGCTTGCTCGCACACCAAGCACACAGCGCCCAGGGCAACGGCAGTGTGCTCCACACCCAAGGCCGCACCGCCGACTTCCCGCTCCCGGAAGTCCTCTGCACTCAACGCACCTGACTTCAGCAAGGTCCCAGCCCGACCGCACGCCAGGCCACACCTTGCTGATGCTCACCAGCAGTTCCTCCGCTGCCCTCCCAGCCTCCACTGCCTCCTGCACCACCTCCTCTGCCGCCGTCCCTGCCTCCCGCACCTCCTCCCCACCACCATCACCACCGTTGCCGCCCTCCCCACCACCACCAGCTGCACCAGCCCCTGCCCGCGCTGGCGGCTTGATGGCGCGTGCCTCAGGCGCGCCGCACTGCAGCGCCTGCTCAGGCGTCACGCCGTACCGCTTGGTGGCGCCCACCACCAGCTGCATGCCCTGGTGCTGCGCCGCCAGGTAAGTGGAGCCTAGCAGGCTGGGGCTGTGAGGAGGGTAGCGGGCGGGAGGGGCGGAGGGGGCACGCGCGGGTGACGGGCGCAGGACCGACGTGTAGCCCTGCGGCGTGCACGTGTGTGTGGGTGCTAAGTGTCGAAAGATGCATGCACCACAGGTAAGGAAGGTCAGGTTTGACTCTAGCACTGCGTAAAGGGCGCACCTGGCACAGTTGTAGCGGCAGCATGCCCTCAAGCTCTGGCAGCGTCCCCGCCGCTGCGCCTGCCGCCACAACCACCGCCGTCCACCCAGATGATGGTGATGCTCCCCCTCCCTGCCCATGGTTGCCTCCTCCCTCCCCACCTTGGGCATCCGCTGACACGGCGCACGGTGCTGTTCCATGGCGCTGCGCCCCCGGATGGACCCATGAGTTGAGCTCACGGAGAGAGCGCACCCGGTGCAAGTGCAACGTGGCTGAGCTGCCCTTGGGCAGTGCGGGCGCCGAGGGAGCACAACCGCCACCATGGTCACCATCAGCCCCACCAGATGATGACGCCACCATGCCCTGGCAGCTGCGCCACAGCGTGCGCAAGTACAGCTCCACATCCAGCACCACGCCGCCAGGCACCCACAGCGCCACACCGCACGCCTCGCGCTCCCCTCCCTCACCACCACCACCGCTTAGCCCCGTGGACGCTGCAGCACCGGGGACGCGTGTGCCCGCCCGGCGCTGCCTCCGTGGCTGCGCACGCGACGACGCCTCCCCTGCCGCTGCAGCAGCTGCCCCGCTGGCGCCACCTTGCATCCCCCCTGACCCTGCCGCTGGCTGCAAGCCCTGAAGTTCATCGTGGCGACCGCCACCGCCACGCCGCACCGCTGCTCCTGAATCGTCCGAACTGCTACCTGCCACATGCGCCTGCGCACCTGGTACGAGCTGTGACAGCTGGTCTGCTGTCAAGGTGTGCGCCACCATGGCCGCCTGAGCACCCTCACACGTGCCGCTCGTGGGGTGTGGAGGGAGGGGGCTGCCGGGGGGTAGCGGCGCAGCAGCCTTGGCAAAGTCCCTGGCCTGCTTGTCTGTGAGCGCAGGCCGCACTAGCCCGTCACGCCACACGATACCGGTGGTGGGCGCCTGGCCGGTGCTGCTGCTGCTGCTGGGGATGCTTGCTGCTGCTTGTTCGGCGGCGTGGACAAGCTCCATGGCTGCAGGGAACGCCTCGTCCGCTCGCCAGAGCAGCTGCGGTCGGGCAAGGCAGCAGCAGAAGCGTGCGTGTGGGCGGCCCCCGGGCACGCTCGTTGGCAAACCGGCAGCAAGAGCGTCCGGCGCGTGGCGTGGCGTGGGTCACCTTGCCCTTGGGCGAGAAGGGGTGCAGCAGTCCCGCCGCCGCGCCAGAGCCACCGCTGGCGATGCCCCACGCGTCAAACAGGTGCAGCTGCACCGGGCGCGGATCCCGCTGCTGCTGGTGCGCCCGCAGCAGGTGCCACGCCGTGGCCACGCCGGCCAGCCCTGCGCCCACCACGGCGTACCGCGCCACCTGCAGCTGCTGCTCCTCCGTGCCTGCGTCCTGTCCATGGTTCTTCGCCGAGTGTGGGCGCAAGTGCGGGCGCCGCCGCCAGGCACGATGGCTGCAAGGCCGCTGGCTGACATTGGCGTGGGCATGGCTGTGGGCGCTGTGCTGCATCTCCTGCACTACATGCAGGCCTGTGCTGCCGCGCCGACGGACGAGGGGTTACGTTCGCCATGCACGCGACGGCGGCAAGAACCAGCACAAGCAAGCAAGGATGCAGCGCCTGTTGCCGCTCACAGCCAACGGAGGCGCAGCCACGCTGCTGCGCTCTTCCTGGTCGTCCTGCCCCTCCGTGGTGTTCATGGTCATGCCTTCGCTCCTGCGCAGCCCGTCGTGCTGGTCGTGCCAGCACAGGCCCAGCGGTGGTGGCAGCAGGCGGGGCGCAGCGGCGCTGGTGCTGGCAGCCTCGACGGCGGCACCCAACCTGGGCGCAGCGCAGGAAGGCAGCAGCAGCGGCGCGAGGAGGAGAGCGCCATCGAAACAGCAACCACCGCAGCAGTCCCGCTCGTCTGCAGCTCGTCCCAGCGGCGGCAAACCGCAAAGTGCAGAAGCAGCACCACAGCGCCGCAGGAGCAGCAGCAGCAGCGCTGGCAGCAGCACCAGCAAGCAGCAGGCACCCAGCTCTGAGCCGCAGCGCCTCTCCAAGGTGCGCCTTGGGCTCCACGACGCCAGTCATGCGCGTGCCGTGGGGCGCTCAAACAGCCTCTCACAAGGGTGCCAAACGTCACGTCCTCATCGGTACCGCGCACTGCAGGTGATGGCGGCGGTGGGCGTGGCGTCGCGGCGCGCCAGCGAGGAGCTGATTGCCGGCGGCGTGGTCAAGGTGAACGGGCAGCAGGTGCTGCAGCAAGTGCTCGTCGACCCCACCAAAGACGTGATCGAGGTGAGGCTTTGGTTTGCATCTGCTTGAGCGCCTCCCGCAAGCAGTGGGGGCATCAGTGTCCCGCAGCGCCATGCCACGTGCGTGTGGAAATCGTAGGTGCGAGGGCAGAGGATCAACACCAAGAAGATGGCTGAGCACCTGTACTATTTCGTCATCAACAAACCAAAGGTGCGCTCCCGCTGTGTGCAGCGCTGTGGGGGCAGCAGGCGGCATTCGCTGCGTCGTGAAAGTGGCGGGGCGGGTGTTGGGGCCGTCAGTGTAGGGCTGTCGCGATGCTAGTGGCAGCTGGCTGATGCAGAGTGAGTCCCGGGGTCTGCCGCCGCTGTGGGAACGCTTGCGGCTTTTGCTAGCGGCAGTGCTGCCGCGCCAGGCGCCATTCCGCCAGCTGCACACTGCAGCAGAGCCGCCGCCACCTCCCCAGGCGTTCAAGCTGGGTCAGCCAGCAGCCCATCCTGCCCTGCCACTGCCGTGCAACCCGTGCGCCTTGCCCCCCCACCACCATTGCATGTGCAGGGCTACATTTGCAGCACCGTGGACAAGAAGGCGCCCATCAGCAGCAGCACCAGCAGCAGCGCCGTCAGCAGCAGCGAGCAGCAGCCGGAGTCGGCGCCTGTGCGGCGGCTGGGGCAGCACCTACACGCCGAGGGCAAGCGCGTGATTGACCTGATGCAGCCGTGGATGGAGGCGTGGAGCAAGGAACCGCTCAACAAGGTGAGCCCGAAGCGTGGTGATGGTGGTGGGGTGGGTGGTAGTGGTGGTGGAGCAAGGTGAGGCGTGCGGGGGCTGACGGCAGGCCGCTTGTCAATGTCGGCATTGATGCTCTCCAGGGAGGGTGGCGTGCTGCTGGCCGTAGCATCAGCCAGCTTGTCCTGCAGCTGAAGCAAGGGGCATTATGTGACGAGGCAGTGTGTGTGTTGTGGTGTTCAACGTGCCATCTGGTGGCGGTGCTGCGTTGTGCAGGGCCTGCTGCCCCCTCGCTTCATCACGGTGGGCCGCCTGGACGTGGCCACCTCTGGACTCATCTTCGTCACCAATGATGGTGCGATCAGGATCCTGATCAGGGTGCTCATCATTAGCACACCAGGGGGCATGTTGAGCACCTGCACAGCAGCAACGTCTGATGAAGTCGGAGCCATTCGCGTGCATGCAGCCCCGCAGCACACCTCAGCCATGCAGCAAAGGCCGCGTCCAGGCATTCCACGCCTCCGCCGGCCTGTCCATGGAGTGGGGCGACGCAATCACGATGCCAACGCAATCACACTGCTTTGCCACCACTGTGTGTGCCCATGCCTGTGTGTCGAACAGGCGAGTGGGCCAACAAGGTGATCCATCCGTCAGCCGACTTGTCGAAGGAGTACCTGCTCATCGTCAGCAAGGCGCCCTCACGCGTGCAGGTGAGAGAAGGAGAGATAGGGGGAAGGATTGCTTGCAGGCACGCCCTTGTGGGCCCTGGCGGCTTCACTGCTCACGAGCACACACGAAGAGTCCCCTGCAGCATTTGACAGCGTCACGCGCACGACCAGGACGTGCAGCGTGTGTTGATGGTGGTGCTGCGGTGCGTCTGCAGATGGAGCAGATGATGCGCGGCGTTGAGATTGACGGCGTGCTGGTGCAGCCCGAGGAGGTGTCCACCTTGGAGGAGGGTGACGGCGTGCGGCTGAGGGTGGTGGTCAAGGAGGGAAAGAAGCACGAGGTGAGCGGCTGTTGAACGTTGTCCACGGTCAATGTTATCTGGTATCTGTCTTGTCACGGACGACTGACAGTGGATCGTGGTGGAGCAGGTGAGTGGCGAGAGACCAGGGGCAAACGGCAGGTGTATGGGAGCCTGGTGTTGGGATGGCGGGAAAGGCACGAGGGTGGGGCTGGGCTGCGGCCAGTAGCTGCTTCAGGCTTCAACGGGCACCCTCGTGGGCAGGACCGCGGCTCCTGGCCTGCAGCGAGCGATGGGGTGGTGCTGCAGCGGCACCCACCCACAGCAGCAACAGGCGCGAGCGCGAGATCAAGATCTTCCTCCTCCCTGGCTGCGTGCGCGCGCGTGGGGTGCGTTGGCCGCAGGCCGCCACCACCACGCACGCCGCGCCACCATCCCGGGAGGAGGAGGAGGAGGAGGAGGAGGGGGCTGGAGCCCCACGCCACCCTCCCTCCACCTCCCTAACCTCTCCCACCACCACAGCAGCAGCAACCGCAGCAGCAGCAGCAACAACAGCAGCAGCAGCACAGGCGCCACCGGCACATCCTGTCCCTCGCTTCCTTTCCTCCCGGCTCATGGTGCGCAGCGCACGCAACGCCCGCCTCTGGGTGTGGGACGTGGCCGCCTGGCACCACTCCCTCGCCCTCGCGCAGACCCTAAGCCCCCACCCCATGTCAGCGGCGGCGGCGGCGCGCCTCGGCGGCCCCAGCAGCAGCAGCGGAGGCGCAGCGTCCAGCGCCGCCATGCAGCGCGTGCGGTCGTCGCGCGACGCGGCGCTGGCGCTGCAGCTGTCGCGGCCGCTGCTGCGGGACCCGGCCTCGGGCAAGCCCTGGTTGCGGTTTAGGGCGCGCCCTGGTGGCATGTGGGGCGCGCGGCGGCTGGGGCGGGGTTACCGTGGCGGGAGGGCGCTGAGGACGGGCAGGGTGGGGCGCACGTGGCGGGAGCAGCCGCTGCGGGTGCTGGGGCCCAGCCCTCCTAATGGGCGCATGGTTGGGAGGGTCGAAGGAGGGAGCGAGGCCTGGGGTGTGAAGGGGCGGCGGCAACATGACACGCAGGCACTGGGCAGTGTGTCGGCGGGGGAGGCAACGACAGCAGCAGCGGCGGCAGCGCAGCGGCAAGTGCATGAGGAGGAGGAGGAGGTGCAGCAGCAGCAGTGGGCAGGTGGAGAGCAGCTGCCCGTGTTCGTGCTCTACCCAGAGGCTCCTTTGCCCGCGCCGCAGCAGCAGGGCAGGCGTCGGCGGTCAACGGCATTTGGTTGGAGCGGGGAGGCGTCTGGACAGCAGCAGCAGGGGGTTGATGACTGGCAGCAGGGCCATGCGTGGGGTGTGGTTGAGGAGGCGGAGGACGAGGGTGTGGGGTGTGAGGGTGTTGGGCTGGACCTGGTGTGCATTGACGACCAGGGGTGGCAGGTGCGTGGTTTACCAATGCAAGCAGGTCTCCTCCTTGCGGTGGTGCCTCGCCTTGGGTCCGTCATTGCTGCGCTTGGCGGATAGGTGGTGTAGTGTTGGTGACCAGGGGTGGCTCTGCACCTGCGACCAGGGACCTAATTAATTAAAAAAACACAATGGCGTGTGTTTTTGGACTTCCGACGCCCCAGCGTCGCCCCAGCACACGTATATCGGTTCGCACGTATTCGCAATGCTCCTATCTCGCTCCATCACGTGTGCACGCACAGGTGCGCCTGCTGGCGGCGGGTGCGGGCCTGGAGGTGCTGGCCCTCAAGCGCGTGCGGGTGGGCGGCTACCGCTTGCCACGCTCACTAGGGCTCGGAGAGTACCTGTGAGTGCTCATCAAGTGGGGGACGGTCTGTGATTTGCATCTGTTTGGCAGTCAGAAAGAGGTCCACCAGGTGTGTGGCTTGCGCAACGGGGCGTCCTGCTGCAGCACCCGGCGTTAGGCCCCAGCCCAGCCAATAGCTATGCGGGTGGAGTGCTGCCAAGGCGTCACGCACGCACGCGCACGCCAGCGCCCACCGTCATAAGATGCGTGGTGGTGTCCCTCTTACCCGCACGCGCAGGGCGTTGACGAAGCGGGACCTGAGCAAGGTGACGGACCCCCGGGCGCAGCAGTCTGCCCTGGCCAAGGCTCCCCGCGAGCAGCGGCAAGCCGCGCGGCCGCAGGGCGGCCTGCCCACGCCCCAGGAACTGGAGGCGCTGCTGGCCGCCAGCAAGAGCAAGGAGGCCAGCAACAAGGGTGGTGCTGGGGGCAGGAGCAGCAGGGCGCCGACGGGCCGGCCGGCTTCCTGATTGTGACAGTTGGGAATGCAACCATGGCGGGCGCGAGGCAAACCGAGCAGAAAGAGAGACAGAGAGAGGCAGGATCGTTGCACAGCGATTGCCTGCGAGCGATTTCGCGCTGGCGCCGCCCGCGCCTTTGCGTTCTATCCGCCGGCACGCAAGCAAATCGACGAACCGGGGCCGCAGCAGTGGATACAAAGTGCAGTGCACTCGCGAGGCGTGGAATTCGCGTGGCGCACCTCCGCGGGATCCTGCGTTTTCCCCGGGTGAGCACGATTTCGTGGGCCCGGATGCCCATGCTCGACGACACTGCGAGCACGCGCAAAACACACTTGAACAGAGCAGACACACAGCACAATAGCAGAGCGGATGCGCTCACCGCTCGCTCGCCGCTGAGCCTCCTGCAGGCGCGGCCGAGAGATTCGCGCCTGGCCGGAAGCCGGCTGCGTGAACAGTCGCCCGGCACCCGGCACGATGTCACAATCCGCCCCGGCGTCCCTGGAGACGTCGGGCAGCCGTGTCAAGAAGATGCTGGACTTCAGCATTGACACGTCCCAGCACCTGCCCTCCCCGCCGGCGGCGTCAGACGGGTCGCCCTTTGCCGACTCGTCAGTTGGCACCATGCCCTACAGCAGCAGCACCAACACGCTGAGCTCGCTGCTCAGCAGCAGGACGTACAACTCGGCGCCTCACCGCAGCCACGGCAGCGTGAGCGGGGGCAGCGCCGTGATCAACAAGTCGTTCAGCGGCGACAGCACCTGCTCGGGCGCCCTCACCACCCGCACCAGCATCAGCAGCACCTTCACCGCCGCCACCGTCGCCACGGTCGCCACAGTCACCTCCAAGGTCAGCAGGAAGAGCAGCACCAAGCGCAGCAAGAGCTCCGGCAGCAAGGCCGGCGGCAGCGGCAGCAGCAAGAAGAGCGGCAGCGGCAGCAGCGGCAAGAAGAACGCCTCCTCCTCCTCCTCCTCCTCCTCCTCTTCGGGCAGCTGGGTGGAGCGGCTGCGTCAGCGGCTGTTCTCTGGGTCAGGTTTCATGGCCAAGGTGGCGTCGCGCGTGTCCAAGCTCGTCGACAAGCTCACCCTTTCGGAGGACAAGCAAAAGGGCAAGGGGGAGGAGACGGACAAGGCTGCCAAGGTGGCGGCACCTGGTGAGTGGTGATTGCAGTGTGGAGTGCGTGGTTCAGGGTCATGCTGCGGTGCAGGCACTCATGACTTGTGGCGCACCAAGCTCACCTACTCTCACAAGCAAGTGCGCTCCGTTCATGCGTGCCGCAGGCCCCTGCGCTGACGTGGAGCCGTCCACCAAGTGCATGCCTCTGTTGGACGGCAGCGCCTGCGTGGTGCGTCGCTCCATCCCTGCGGACGACAGCTGCATGTTCAACGCGGTGGCGTACGCAATGTACGGCTCAAAGCGCAAGGGAGCCTTCCTCAGGTGCGCGCAGGTCGAAATCGGGCGGATGCATGCTCTTCTGCAGCACCTGCTGTCTGTCAACAGCGCAGCCACGCTTGGCGCGGGCAATGTGATTGCGCACCTGCCACACGTAACCACCATCAGCTGCGCGCACCTGGCCAGCTGCCCAACAGCCTGCCTGTGTGCCAGAGCGCCCTGCCTTGTTACCGCCCCTAGCTCCCCACCTCTTTGCCCGTGTGCAGGTACCTTGTGGCCCGCGAGGTGTCCCTGGACCCACACACGTACAACGAGGCGGTGCTGGGCATGTCCAACACGGCTTACTGCCACTGGATCATTAACCCGACCAACTGGGGAGGCGGCATCGAGCTCTCCATCCTCGCAAAGTGAGAGGAGGCTTGAGCTGGCTCTCAATAACACACGCGCACGCTTGCCTGCACGCTCACGGGTGCGATGGCTACAATTGCTCTGGCGCTCACCGAGCGACAGGCATGATGTGAGAGCGCTGGTGTGTGTGTGTGTGTGCCTGGCACCACAACCGCAGGCACCACAACCGCGAGATTGCGGCGTGGAACATTGAGACGGGCAAGGTGCACGTGTTTGGAGAGCAGGCGGGCTTCTCGCGCCAGGTCATGCTCATCTACACGGGCACGCACTACGACGTGCTGGCCATTGCCAAGGTGAGCCAGCTAGCTAGCCTCCCTCGTCACGTCATGGCTCATGGCTCACGCCCTGGCATGGCTGGGGCCCTGCGCTAGGGCACGGCCAAGGCACAGCCGTGAGCTTCAACAACGCACCCGCCTGCTTCTACGACAGACTTTGAATTTGTGTCACTTTGCTCCCTTGGGCGTGCACTGTGCAGCACCCGAGCGCGTCTGAGAGCGAGGACAAGACGGCCTTCAACCCGCGCACGCGCTCGGGCAAGATGGTCCTGGCGGCGGCACGCAAGCTGGCCAAGCTCAACCGCAAGTGAGTGCAGCGCTACTGGTCATGTTGCCTGCGCCGTGCCTTGCGTGCTGCGACTGTTGCTTCTGGCCTGCGGGAGCACCTGGCACCTGGCTTGCTTCAGTATGCAGCAGCACCAGCACATACACATGCCTGCACCTGCCACACGCGCCGTGCTGCTGTCACCCACCCCACAGGAGCGGCAAGTTCTCCTCTGTTTCCTCGGGCCTGGGCCGTTCGCTCAACAGCACCCCCTCCAAGTCGGTCCTCATGCGCCGCTCCTCCCGCGCCAACCTGCCCTCGGCCGCGCCCTCGCCCGCCCGCGCCCGCCACGGCATGTCGGCGCACCCGTCCGTGGCCTCCCTGGCGGGCATGACGCGGTGCCTGGAGGAGGGGCACGAGGAGGAGGGCGAGCAGCTGGCCTCGCCGTTTGACGCTGCCGCCGTGCTGGCCAGGAAGCGCCTCAGCATGGGAGGAGGCGCGCACGTCCCGCAGCCAGTGGCCGCAGCGTAGTTTTGCAGGGGCGGGGCGGTGGAGGAGGTGTTCCACAGTAGTTGAGGTTTGGGTGGGGAGGGGGGGATGGTGGGGGGCCTTGAAGCGCTTGGGTGGCCCCTTGCTCTATTTGTTGGGCCTTTGCCTGGGCGCATGTCTCAAACATGTCACGTTGCGCCCTTACATATTGATTCAGGTAGCAGCACCGCGGACCGTGACAGCAGGTTGGTGATACGAAACTGCGTGTCTTTTACAGAAGTCTTACGTACATGCCGGGTTGCCTGCAGCAATGTCCTGGAGGTGATTGAACAAACGACAATAATCCACTTGTGCGGCAGCACGCGCTCGCCTATACCGACTGCTGGCGTTGCCTGCCACACTTGTCGTGCCACGCGCCCCCAAGCCTGCCGAGCAGTGCATTTGCGCACATGACCCTGTACTTGCCGTAAGTGTGCTCTTACACCTCTGAGCTCCAAGTGGTTTACTGGTTGGGTGTTGTCCTGGGCCATTCGCGCACACCTCCACCATTCATGAGGCACATTCATGAGGCCTGTGGCCTCCACTGCCCCACACCGCCGACACCAAATTCATACCTCAACTCCTCCTGGTCCTCTGCTGGTCACTGCTGATCTGTGATGGCTGCAGCACCGTGCTGTGGATTCACAGCCAATGAATCATGCTAGCCCGAAACACTCCACCTGGATGGCCCCTTCTGCAAGGAGCTTCCTGCTATGTCGTGAGGCCCGTGTGCCACTTGCGTATGGGGGCAGCCCGCCGCCGCGCAAGGGACCCCGCAAGTGTCAGCGACGCCATCCCGCAACAGTCTTCCCGAACGCCGGCTTGAGCACCACCCTGCACGCCAGCTACTAAAGTCCTCCTGAACGCCGCCGAGAGCACCACCCTGGTGCTGGGCCTGCCTGACGGTGATCCACGAACGGCGGGCCACGTGAGCTGTCGGCTCCTGGGCGTCGGCCCTGCTGCTGTTCCACCTCAGGCACTTGGCCGGCCGTGGGAGGTGGCGGCGTCCAATCCCGTTGCGATTCGGCGCTTGCAGGGCTGTGTGCCTCTGGTCTGTCCCACGGATGCATGAAGTCAAACACCAATCGGGAACACGGGATACATCGAGAGAAGAGAGCGTCAAGAGGAGAGCTATTCAGCCTTCATGGGAGCCTGCAATTCGACGCCGCAAGGCGCCTCCCTCCACGGGGGCGGCGAGTCTGGAGGAGCGCTGCTGCCGAGCCTCAGCAGCGGCCCCGCAGGCGTGCTCATTGGTGCGCTGTCGGCCAGCGGCAGCCTCAACCTCGCGAAGCGCCTGAGCCACGACGCGTTGGCGCTCAAGGACGTCAAGTCCGTCTACACGTTCGAAAAGGTGAGCGAGTGCCTTTACCAGGGCTCCCACCGCCACAACGCAGGCAGCCACTTGCGTGCAGCGCGCCTCCAGCACCAGCGCGCGCGGCTGCCGTAGTCACGACTCGCATCATCTCGCACGTCGGGACAGGTACGGAGTCTGCCATGGCCGTCTGCACAGCCGTCAGCGCGGGCCCCAGCGCGGCGCCGACACACCAGGGGGCGCGCAGGCACCGATTGCGCGCCCCCGCCGCGCCGCTCTCGCTCTGGCGGGGCAGGGGCTGTGCGTGGCATGGGGGATGACGGGAAGATCGCACGACGCGAGCTCGCAGCGCCCTGCGCACCACGACATGGCCACCTCAACGGTCTTCCAGCGCGCAGCAGCATCAGCAGCTGTAGGGGGGCCAATGCAGTGTGCGTGTGCGTGCATGCGAATGGCTGCTGCACGCAGGTGCTGGACAAGGGCAGCTCAGGGACCATCTGGCAGGTGAGCAGCCACACTGTGCCACCCATTCATTGAATGTGCGGTGCGCACTCATGGCACAGGACGTATGCTGCCCAACAGCAGGCCTCGAATGGAGCTAGTGTGAGCTGCAGGCGCGCTGGCCAACAGCGCGCCACCTGGGGGCGAAAAGTGCGGTTCCTGTGCGTGTTCACCGCCCTGCAGGTGCGGCACCGGTCCAGCAAGGAGGCGTACGCCTGCAAAACCATCAGCAAGGTGGGCCTCACGGCCGGGGAGCTGGAGGACGTGCACAGGGAGATACGGGTGAGTGGGTGCAGGCATATGGCGGTGACAATGGCACTAGACTGGACTAGGAGTTGCTGTTCAACTTGCATGGGCGAGGCCATGAGGTCCAGCGTGGGTGTCAGCGCGTGATTGGGTGGGCCTGCGCGTGGCCACACGGATGAGGCCCATCTGCAGCTGTCTGGGCTGGTCCCTTATAGCCATGCGGACGAGCCTCGCGCCTTCAGTAGGTGGGCGCAGCCAGGAGAGAGTCAGGTGGGCACAGCCAGGGGAGATGCAGATGCCAGCGGCGCAGGGCGGGGCATGTGCCTTGTGCCTGGCAGGGCGCACCGACCAAGGCAGCTGCTCGGTGCTGTGTGCAGGTGATGCGCCACCTGGGCGGGCACCCGCACATCGTGCGCCTGGTGGACGTGTACGAGGACAAGAAGGAGATGCACGTCATCATGCAGCTGTGCTGCGGGGGCGAGCTCTTCCAGGTGTGGCTGCTGCAGCCCAGGTGTACATGTCGGGGTGGGATGGAACATGCCAATCGTCTGCAGCGCCTGCTTGCGGGCGGGCAGGGACTCTCATGTGCAGGGATGTTAAGTTCATTGCGGGAGGGACAATGTCGCAGTGGCAGTCTGTGGCGGCATGCTGGCAGTGGCAAACAGGTGTGCCCTCCCTGTGTGTGTCGAGCTTCACATCTGGTACAGCCATGTCTGGCAAGCAGATGTGCGTGGTGGTTATGCTCATGGTGCCACGCAGCGCCTGGCGAGCCGCAAGCGCTTGACCGAGTTTGAGGCGGCCCGGTGCATGTACGCCATCATGCGGGTGCTGCAGCACTGCCACAGCATGAACGTGGTGCACCGCGACGTCAAGCCTGAAAACTTCCTGGTCAGTGCGGTGGCTGGGGCTAGGGCAGGGCCAGGACGGGGGTGTGGCGGGGGCACGGCGGGGCGGGGCGGGGCATGGCGGTGCAGGGCAGGGCAGGGTGCGGCAAGGGCAAGGGCCTGACTTGAGCTTTCCACTCAGCATCCTGCTATCGTGATGCATGCCGCCCGTGCCCCACGCTTCACGCCCCACGCCCTGCTGCCCTGCTGCTGCCCGTTCCCGCAGCTCGAGACCACGGGCTGCTCGCTGTGGTGCGTGCGGGCCATTGACTTTGGCGCCAGCGCCTTTGTGCGAGACGACGAAAAGCTCTCTGCGGTGGTGGGCTCGCCGCACTACGTGGCGCCAGAGGTGCTCAAGTGAGTGCAGGGTGTGGGGCTCTGGTTCGGCATCTGATTAGGCACCCGCCCCGGCATCCCAGCAGCTACCCAGTCGCCAACAGTGCGCAGCCACTTGGGAGCCACCTGGGTGCACCTGGGGCCGCGCAGGACAGAGCCCGGCTAGCCCTAACCCTAGCCCTAACCCTAACCCTACGCCTTGCTGCATGGCGCCTGCTGTTTCCAGGGGCGCCTACAACCGGGAGGTGGACGTGTGGTCCGCTGGCGTCATGCTCTACATCCTGCTGTCGGGCAGGCCGCCCTTTGACGGGGAGAACGACGAACAGGTGCGGCGGGAACGTGATTGCTGCAGCGTTTGTTGAGGTGTTGGCTGCCTGGCAAGCGGCTGCTGCTGCAGGCTGTGTGCTGTGTGCACGCCATCAGCGCCACGACGTGCTTTCTGTGACGCATGAAATGTGCATGTGGCTGTCCATGTGGCGCAAGCGCCGTGCTGTTGTGCGCCTCGTGACCGTGCCCGAGCCGTTCCCCACCCGCTGTCTGCATGCACGTGCAGGTGCTGCTGCGCATCCTCTCGGCCCCCTTGGACCTGCGGTCGGGCAACTGGCAGAAGATCAGCGCGTCAGCACGCGACCTCATCCGCGGCATGCTCTCACGCAACCCACGACGGAGACTCACGGCGGAACAGGTGAGAGACAGCTTGCAGTGGGAAGCCAACGTGAATGCAGGCAGCACGCACATGCAGCCCGAGCCATCAGACCCGTAGAGCAGCAACAAAAGGCACACGTTCGGCCTGGTGTGGTTTCACGGTGCTGCAC
This sequence comes from Chlorella sp. KRBP, assembly GCA_004335735.1. NCBI lineage: Eukaryota > Viridiplantae > Chlorophyta > Trebouxiophyceae > Chlorellales > Chlorellaceae > Chlorella > Chlorella sp. KRBP. Next base: position 24,805 of record QAXK01000018.1, read on the forward strand.
CTGTGCCGCAGGGAGGACCGCTGCACTCTGGGGCCATCGAGCTGGCAGTGGAGCTCATCGACACCTGCACCTCCGCCACCACCGCCCTTGCCGCCCTCGCCCCCTCCTCCCCACCCCTCCCTCCATCACCTGCCGCCACCACCGCTGCCGCCGCCCGCCCCATGGCGGCCTTGTGGAGCGCGCAAGCGGCGGCGAACGTTGCGGATGCGCTGCTGTCATCGCTCGCCAGCGCAGCACCCGCACCCGCACCACCTACTGGCCCCTCGCTGTCAGCAGCAGCAGCAGCAGCAGCAGCTGCATCCTCTGTGGACCGTAGCGCTACGGCGGTACTGCCGCTGGTGGCGCCGCTGCTGCAGGCGTGCGCGACGGCTGCCGCATCAGGCAATTGCAGTACAGCGGCAGAGGAGGAGCAAAGGGAGGATGTGGCGGGCGGCATCGCGTCACGCGCGCAGGGGGCCTTGCTCCCGCCGTCAGTGTGGCGTCCCTTGCGCGCAAACAGCGCGAACAGCATTGCAGCGGCGGTGGACCAGCAGGTGGAGGGGATGGTGTGGTTTGCTGCGGGGCACGCCAGCCACGCGGCGGAGCTGCTGCGGGCGTTCGCGGCGTGGGCGTCCGACGAGGCGGACGATGCTGAGGACGAGGGCGACGCGATCGCGGCCATGGCACGCTGCGCGACGGCTAGGCAGGCGGCGGAGCACCTGCGGTGGTGCGAGTCGGTGCTGCTGCTGTCGCAGCAGCAGCAGGCGAGCGCGGCGGCGGGTGGAGGCGGCGACGGAGGTACAACTGCTGGGAGCGGGGCTGGGGCGCTGGCGAGGGCGGCAGCAGGCGCCATGCAGCGCCAGCTGTCGCGCACTTCGGTCGCAGAGCAGCTGCTGGCGGCTGCGGGGAGGGTCCTGCCAGCGGTGCTGCCACTGATGTCGTCGGTGCAGGCGGGGCGGGTGTTGGGTGCTGCCGTACCGGCCTTGGCGGCATGCTCAACGCTGGAGGCGGTGGGTGGGCAGGAGGAGGGTGATGCGGTGGCGGCGTGGGCGGAGCGGCAGCTGCAGGCCACGTTTGGCGGCCAGCACAGTTTGGCGGGGCCATCGGATGGAGAAGAAGAGGCTGGTCCTGGTGAACGGCCGCAGTCATTTGTGCAGAGGGTGGTTGGGTTGGTGCGGCAGCGGCTGGCAGCAAGGGACGGCGAGGAGGGTGCAGAGGGGCCGTCGGCGGCTGTGGCGGCGTTTGGCGTGGAGGTGGTGTGCCGTGCGGCGGTGGCACACCTGTGGACAGGCGACGCGGCGCGGGCATCCAGGTGTCTGCAGCACTTGGTGGCGCTGGTGGGGGCTCTGCTGCCAGAAGCCGGCATCAGCAGCAGTTTGTCGTCGGCAGCAGGGGCGACAGAGCCACTGGCGTTGGCGGCGTTGCTGGTGCTGTGCGCGTTGCTGGGCTGCTGGCCGGCGGTGCTGGCGGCGGGGGGGCAGGGGCGGGAGCTGCTGCAGGTGTGCACGCTGCGGGCTCTGCGGGCCTTGTTGAGCTGCGGGGCGGTTGCTGGAGCTGCTGGTTGTGGCAACGGTAGCGGTATCATGGGCGCGGGTGGGGACAACGCTGGGTGCGAGATTGAGGGCACGGCAGCGGTGGGCGCGCCTGAGGGTGTAAGGGAGGTGGTGTTGGTGTGCAGAGGGCTGGGCGGTGCCGGGTACAGTGAGCTGGTCCAGGCGGTGGGCGGGGCGCTGGGCAGGGTGGCGGTGGCGGACGGTGGGGGTGATGTGATGGCGGGGCAGCAGCAGCAGCAGGTGTTGCGGGTGGCGGCGCTGCAGATGGTGGAGCAGCACGTGGCGGAGGCGGTGGGCCTGGGGGAGGGGGACGCGGGGCTGGAGGCGGTGCTGGGCGCTGCGGCGGTGGCGGCGCTGGAGGGGTGACAGTCACGGTGGTTTGCTTTATATTGCGACATGCTGTCTGTTGCAATATGCTGCTGCGTGTCTTCAATTTGATGGTGTCAATGGCACGGTGTCACGGCGGCATGTAGTCACAGCTTGCAGCGACAGCAGAGGTCTGCAGCGGGCTGCCCAGCACGTGGCAAATGTGTCATGAAGAGCGCTCGTGGTGTGCTGGCTTTTGTGGTGGACGGCGTGGTGAATGACGCGTGGCTATTCAGCTGCATATCCCGACCGGGGTACGCGCGCTTACACAACGAATGAGCGCTGTCACTAGCATGGCCCATGCTATAGAAGTGGCACGAAGAGAGGAAGGGTGTTGGTAAGCCACACCACGCAGGGCGAAGCACGCATCAAAACGGAAGCCAGGGTAGGAAGAGAAGGGCCTGTGCAACAACCTGTGCAAAACACAGTGCCGTGACGGGCTCGCGCCCAGCCCCTCAGGTCATTCCCTTTCTCAGAAGCACACGCGTGCAACGGCGTTGGTGATGAACACGGCCGCCCACAGGCCCGAGGACGACAGGCCCAGCTTGATGTCGGCGTCGTCGGTCGGCTTGAGATGCAGCAGGTCCTCTTGCACGTCAGCATGGAGGCGCACGAGCAGCCTGTTCTCCTTCCAGTCCGTCACCAGCGTCAAAGGAAGCTTGTCGTCAGCCTTGTCAGCCGCGCCGTCCTCCCAGAAGTGGCAGACGGTGTGCTTGGAGGCGCCCAGGATGTCAAGCGACACGATCTTCTGCGGGACAGAAGAGGCGTGTTGTGGGGCCACAGCTGTGTACCACGCTTGTGCACTTCACAGCATGTGATACCCCCGGCCTGTTCTGCGCCCGTCCTTGCCGTCCTTTCCCACTTCCATGCCTTCCATGCCTTCCATGCCACAAGCCACGGGAACTAGCGGTGAGTTTACCGTGCACTCCTGGTACTGCTGCTCACACCTGCTCCTGCCCACACCCACCTCGTCCGCCGTGTAATCCACCAGAATGTCAGTGGCTGCCTCCTCGGTGGTCTCAATCAAGCCAGGCTTGGCCTGCGCGTGCCAGCGCTAGGGGGCTCATGAGGGGCACATGCGTGTGGATACTGGCCATCCAATGACATCAACGCCAGTCCGTGCTGCCTTGGTCACCGCGGCTGGGCCGCCCCGTTTGCAAGCGCACACACACACAATCTACGCCAGTCCTGCGAGCCTGTCAGGCCGTGCGAATGGCTGCTCAGACATGCGTCACCCAGAATGCTGCTGCTGCTTGCTATCTACCACGCAGCAGCACCTGCGCACCTTGGTGAAGTAGACGCTCAGCGTGTCCGTGTCGGCGTAGTACCAGTACGCAACGTCGAGCCTGCGGTCCCATGCGGTCCCCCAGGGCAGCACAGGGGACGTGTGTCAGGCGCCATTGGTCGGAGCCTCCTTGCGCTGTCAACAAGCACTGCCGTGTGAGAAGCACACCTGGGTTCCTCGCCCTCGGTTGCCAGTGCGCCGCTGCCACCAGCTGGCCCCTCGCTGTCGCACGCCCTTGTCCTGCTCTCCGCATGCCTCTTCTTCTGGCTAAGCATCGTGTGCTGGTGTTGCTGCTGCTGCTGGTGGTGGTGCAGCTTTGGGAGAGGGGGTGAGGCCAGCAGTGGTGCCAGGCCAAAGAGGTCAGCGGGTCGCTGTGGATGCGGGGCCGCACCTCCAACTCATGCAGCAGGTGCGGGACTGCAGTCACTGAGCGCAGGAGAGCGAAGATCTTCGCTTAGTCATGCTAACTAAATCGTTGTCAGAGAGGCGGCCGCAGTCGCGTGTATTGGCCGTCTAGCCTGCAGACACACACACACACACGCGCGCGCACACACTCACACACCATCTGAGGCAGCGCGCCAGAGTCTGCGCGAGTTCGAGCTCGTGAGCGACCGCGGCAGGAAGGTCAGCCTCAGCCTTCAGCAGCAGTGCACAGTGCTTCAGCAGGTGCAGGAGGACGACTTGCACCTGCTGCATGAGTTGGAGGTGCGGCCCCGCATCCACAGCGACCCGCTGACCTCTTTGGCTTCGCACCACGACTCACCGTTCCCAACAGCTGCACCACCATCACCAGCAGCTGCAGCAGCAGCTGCAGTTGCGACTGCCTGTACCATGCGCTTCATCCACAGGCCAGCGCAGCGCAGCGGCAGCGGCGTGCGACCACCTAAGCAGCCCCAGCAGCCCACGCAGCAGCAGCAGCCTGCCGATGCAGCTGGATGAGACCCGCTCCCAGCGCACACTGCATGGGCAGGAACACGTTGCCGTGCAGGGCGTGTGGGCTGCAAGGCGTTCCGTGGAAGGTGTTCTTGAGCCATGCAGCATGATCCTGCCTGACGCTGCTGTCCGCTGCTTGCTACGCAGGGGCCTCCATCTTTTCGCTTGAGGGCTGCAGGTTGTGCCGTGCGCACCGCTCCTGGGTGAGTTGCTCGGCGAGGAACGTCATGCTCAGCACTGCGTTTCGTGCAACGCATGGATGAGGAGCTATGCAGCAACTGGCGTGCATGCTACTCAGCAATGCTGCAAGCTCAGCAGTTCAACCAGCTGGTTCTGGTCAAGGCTGCCATAGCAACTGCCTTAGCAACGGCCATAGCACCTGCCTTTCTGGACTGTGTGGCACCTGCTGCTGCAGGACGTCATCGCGTAGTACCACTCGCGGACATCCGGCCAGTCAGCGTCAAGCTCAACAACCACGTGCTGCTTGATCCGTCAACGTCGTCAAACAGGACCACCCGTGCCACAGGTAAAACAGTTGTTGTGGGTGAATGTGGTGCCGTCGTTTGCCCTCAAGTATGCAAACAGATACAGCAGGCGGGTGCGCAGAGCGACTTGCCAGCATAACCAGTGTTTGCATGTGCTATGATGGCTGCAGCTTGCTGGCCAGAGCGCAACGTGGCTCGTGGCACAACCCACCACCCAGCGCCTCGCCGTCGGTCATGGAGCGCGTCTCGGCGCGCCTAGAACAGCTGGAGGCACGCTGCAAGGAGCACAGCGTCCTGCTCGACAAGCACGACGCCCACCTGTTCTTCCCTGTTTGCATCCGGCACCTGCTTCTGCAAGGAGCTGCAAAGATCAACACGCTGGACGGCAACAAGCACGTCCCTCAAACACACGTGGCTCCAGTCACGACCGCTGCGCCGCCCTGGGTTCAAACCTGGTTTGAACAGCAGCACAGCACGCAGCTGCAGCAGCAGGACCTGGACGTCATCTACGCAACCAGCCCGGGCACCGCATGCGGCGACGCCGACGAGGCAGTGCACATCACCAAGGTGGAGGACCAGGCGGCTGCAGTGCGCTCCTGTGCTGATGAGCAGCGGCGGGCGAGCCTTGTTCGCATATTTGAGTTTGTGCACGAGAAGGCGGTGTGAGGCGTGTAGGTACCTGTTGGCATGAGAGGCAATTGGATGGCGCGACATAGTGTGCGGTAGTGGGGAGCGACTGTGGTTGTCAGTGAGTGCGCGTTGTCGGTGCGTTGTCAGTGTGTAGGCCGTGGAGCGGCGTGATGCGGCATGTTGCGGCGTGGTGCCCCCAGTGTGCGACTTGGGTAGCGGTGCTGGTCGCCTGTGCCAGCATTGCCCCCCTTCCCTTCCACAAGACGGCGCATGTGTGCGTGTGTGCGTGCGAGTGAGGATTGGGCGGTGCCGGGTACAGTGAGCTGGCCCAGGCGGTGGGCGGAGCGTTGGGCAGGGTGGCGGTGGCGGACGGTGGGGGTGATGTGATGGCGGGGCAGCAGCAGCAGCAACAGGTGTTGCGGGTGGCGGCGCTGCAGATGGTGGAGCAGCACGTGGCAGATGCGGTGGGCCTGGGGGAGGGCGACGCGGGCTGGAGGCGGTGCTGGGCGCTGCGGCGGTGGCGGCGCTGGAGGGGTGACAGTGGGTTGCTTTATATGCTACATGCTGTTTGCATACACTGCTGCGTCTCTTCAAAGCATGGTGTCGGTGGCACGATGTCATGGTGGGCAAGCTTGCAGCGATAGCAGAGGTATTGGAAGCTGCAGCGGGCTGCCCAGCACGTGGCAGCTGTGGGTCCAAGCAGGCTTGCAGTGCGTCAAGTTTGGCACCGTGCGTGGGGCACGCCACAGATGATATCAGGGCGGCCAGTCGCAGAAAGGCGTGTTTGCAAGGAACATCCGCAGCAAGGTAGTCAGCAAGGAATCCTGATCAAGGCCGTACCCAGCGTTCATGGAAGCAGCCCCAAAAGCCAGGACGCCTGACGCCACAGATCTCGCGTCCCAAGCGTGCACGCCACCCGCGCTGCGTGGCTGTGGGCTGGTTATCCGCTCCCGCCGTGTCCAAGCCAGGCTCACAACTGGGAATGCATCAGTGGCACCCGCATGACCAGTTGCACGCGCAGGGCACGCTGGCAAGCAGGTGCGGCCGGTGTGCCACAATTACAGCGGCAAAGCAGGGGCTTTGGCAGTCGGTACACCCGCATCTGCACTGCGCCATCCGCTGCCCTCCCTCCGCGCGATCCTTGACTGGCAGGCTGCAGGTGTGTGCGGTCCGAGGGTCAGGACGACAAGCTCAGGCAGTCGCGGTGATCTGCAGCTTCATGCCGCCAATCTTGCAGTGATCTGCGTATGTACACAAGAGGTGCGCGCCACAAACGTTAGCAAGCATCGCGCCGTACAGCGTGCGCTTGGTTGCAGACGTATGAGGACTCCCCTCACAAGTGCTGTGGCTGCACTGTGTGCTCGCCTGCTGCTTAAATAGTGACCTGCTTGACAATGGCCCGCTAGGCGATGATAACGTGCATCAGCCCCCGCCACACCCCACGCACCAAAGTTAGCGTTGCCGGCGTTGACGCTGCACACAAAGTTGCGCGTGCCTGCCTTGTCCAGCAGGACGGGGCCGCTCTTGGCAGGCCCGGTGGCCTTGGCCCTGATGAGGCTGATGCCGTTGGCGACGGTGTTCTCGCTGGTGGGGCAGACGACTGCATCGACGGGCAACACACGTCACAGGCACGGGCACACTCGGCCTGCAGGCCCACGCTGGTGCGGCAGCAGCTGCGTCACATTGCTCCATGCGGCTGCTAGTGTCCCATGACTCCCTTGACTCACAGGTGCTGGTTTCCCACACGTTGTGCGACCCAGATGGCCACGTGAAGCGGATCTGCGCCACAAAAGACAAAGACGGCAAATGGTGCCAGGACCAGGCACGGCCACCATGCACAGGCGTGTGTGCGCGTCTATTTGAATCTGTTTGGGCGCCTCGGCGGGGCCGGAGCCCCCAGCTACCTGGCGTATCAGATGTCTCGCAGCACTCAGGCACGCCAGCGCAAGACAAAAAAGCCCTGATGCAGGTGTATGACGCAGGCGGCTTTGCATCCATGGCCCCTCACCTGGAGGTCGCTGTTCATGCGCAGATGGCACCGGCTTGTTCACTGCAAGCTCTCTCTGCTCACTCACCAGGTCGCCGACCTTGGGGTTGACTGGTGGGACCACGCCGTTGTAGACCCACGTGACGTCCTTGATGGCGCAGCTGGAGCCCCTGCCGGCGGCCTGGCAGAAGGCGCAGTCCTGGATGGCCGCGTCGCTGGCGCCGGCGCCCAGCTGGTTCAGGCAGCTGAAGCAGGGCGTGGCGAGCGCAGGGCCGTACGCCGCCACGCAGGCCTGGTACTTGGCCGAGGGGCAGCTGCGCGCGTGCGCACACGGTTCAAGTGGTGGTGGTGGTGATGAGCACCACCTCCTACCCAAAGAGCTGCCAGGGCGAGAAAAGCACACCGGCGTGCTCAATCGCCTCATACAGAATGGAGCGTCCGTGGCCCATCCCTTCTGTTTGCCTGGAGAATCGGCTGCTTCGGGTGAGATGTTAAAGCTCCAACACAGACACAGACAAGCGCGCTCTGTCAGGTGCCTGGCCACCGCGCTGTGGCAGAGTTTGTGCACGTCTGCGTGACGTCGCTGGGCCTTCCGCCTAACCCTGCCAAGCGCCACACGGCTATCGCAAGACAACGACAACGCGCTCTGTGTTGGTTCCTGTCCTTGTTTCCGCTGCCTTTCTGCTTTTGCTGCAGTGTGTGGACGGTTTGTTGGTGCCTTGCAGGCTCGGTGACTACATACTCTGGCCTGGGATGGTGCCTAATCTTCCCTCGATGCTGATCCCTGCTGCCTTGGTTACCACGTCTGGCCGCCCAGTTTGCAGGCTACACACACGTCCCTCTCCCCTGGAGCATGGTGCTGGGTGAGCAGTCGCCCTCACTTTGCGCTCAGGTGGGAGGGGCGGTGCCCCGTCCCTGGAAGCATGGCCTGGGGTGCG
>QAXK01000019.1:0-17354 GCA_004335735.1 Chlorella sp. KRBP
CGCACACATAGGATGTGGTGGCGAGGCCTGCCTGGCGATCTTTTGTAACGGCTGCAGCATCATGACACCTGTCGTGAACGCCATGCCATGGATGATGATGTGTGGTGGTGGTGGTGGTGGCGCTGTGCAGGTGCCGGACGTGAGGCGGGCCATGGAGCTGGGCAAGCACGCCGCCGACTTTGTGTCAGAGACCTTTGTGCGGCCCGTCAAGCTCGAGTTCGAAAAGGTCAGTCGCGCCACCGTCACACGTGTGTGCTGGTTTTTACATCTGTTTGTATACCTCTGCGGGGCCGGAGCCCAACTACCGGGCATATCAGATGTGTGTTTTGTGTGTGTGCTTGCGGGCAGCCTACCGCCGCGTCAAGGCACCAAGGATCAGCAGCGATGTGTGCCTCAGCACCATGCCTTTCTTTGCCCCATCCACTGTCACAGAAGGGAGCAGGTGCACCACCTCAGCCGCTAGAGGCAGCACGCTTGCGTGGCCTGCACTGCTCTGCAGGAAAAAGAAAAAAGAAACACTGCGACCCTCACTCACAACAACACTCACTCGCGACACTGCTTGTGCTGCTTCGTGTACAGGTGTACTTTCCGTACCTGCTGATGAACAAGAAGCGGTACGCCGGGCTGCTGTGGACCAACCCCGACAAGCACGACAAGATGGACGCCAAGGTAGGCACCTGTCCTGACTGTTTCAGGCTTGATTGCGTCTGTTTGGTTGCTTCAGGGTGGTGTGTGGAGGTGGTCTGGGCTAGGGCGTCTGACTGCCGGCTTTACATGGTGGATTGGGCGAGGGCGCGCACATGGCCCTCCACCAGCTCTGTGGGTGTGTTTTGGACTGGGTTTGTGCTGGTGCTGGTGCTGCAAGTAATGGTGTGCATTGCGTTGACGGCTGACGGCGCCGCAGGGCATTTGAGACGGTGCGGCGCGACAACCGCCTGCTGCTGCTCACCATTGCACACATCACCACCGCAGGGCATTGAGACGGTGCGGCGCGACAACTGCCTCTTGGTGCGCAACGTGGTGAGCGCCTGCCTGGAGCACATCCTGATCAAGAGGGACGTGCAGGGCGCCGTCACCTTTGTCAAGGGCGTCATCAGCGAGCTGCTGCAGAACAAGGTGGACCTCTCGCTCCTCGTCATCAGCAAGGTGCGGGTGCGGGAGGCAAGGGGAGGGAAGGCCTTCGTCCCCCTTTTGCGCCCCGTCATCTCTTGGTCATCGTCATCAGCAAGGTGCAGGAGCGGGTGCATCAGCAAGGTGCGGGTGCGGGAGGCAAGGGAAGGGAAGGCCTTCGTCCATGTGCAACAAGGTGCGGGATGGAATGACGGCCCTTCATCCCCTGTGTGCGCCGTCATCTCTTTGCACAGTTGCAGGTCCTGGGCCACGCGACGTTGGCACATGCCCCCCCACCTTGCCCGCTCGTTGGCTTTGCGCTGCACGATACATCTGGTACACATAGGGGCCGCCAAAGGCCCGACTCACTCACTCACAATCGCAGTCGTTGACCAAGGACCCAGATGCAGTTGCCACCACAGCAATTGCCCACAACGTTCACGTCCTCTCCCTGCTGCACGCCCGCAGGCGCTGACCAAGGATGCTGACACGTACGACAACGCCGCGGCGCACGTGATGCTGGCCAAGAAGATGAAGAAGCGCGACCCCGCCACGGCGCCACAGGTCGGCGACCGCGTGCCCTACGTCATCATCAAGGCGGCAAAGGTGCGTACGCATCCACGCGTCACCTCCAACCGCCTGCCACAGTTGCCTCTTGCAGCCACAGTTGCCTTGAAAGCTCGTGCCGCCTCGAAAGCACGTGATGGGACACCGCATGCTGGCTGCCCTGCTCTTTGCTTGCCCGCCTTCACCCGCACCGCCCTGCACGTGCGCACACTGGCTTCCGTGCGAGCCCGCTGTTTGCCCTGTTTCCCACGTCGCTCATTCACCGCCTACCCTGCTCTAACCCTAACCCGAGCCCTACCCCTACCTGTCGGACCCGCCTCGCACCCCCGCAGGGTGCCAAGGCGTACGAGAAGGCAGAGGACCCCATCTTTGCGCTGGAGAACAACCTCCCCATTGACACGGCGCACTACCTGGAGCACCACCTCAGCCAGCCGCTGCTGCGCATCTTTGAGCCCGTCATGAAGAACCCCAAGGACCTCCTCACTGGTGAGTTGAGTTGGGGCACAGGTGGGGGCAGGCAAATGAGTGGGGGGGAATGGCAGCGCTTGAGGTATGCGTGTGTTGACTCCCATCCGTCATGAAGAACCCCAAGGACCTGCTCACTGGTGAGTTGAGTTGGGGCATAGGTGGGGGCAGGCATATGAGTGGGGGGGGAGTGGCAGCGCTTGAGGTGTGCGCTTGAGATGTGTTGACTGCCCCATGTGGTCCCCACACGTGCGTGGGTGGATGGAGATGGCGCGTGGCACCCGCATGCAGCCTGTGGGCAGGGTGGTTGTGCTCCACATGCATGAACAGGGAGCATGAACAGGGAACAGGGTGGTGCATGCTCCCCATTCGCGTGGAGTGTGTGCGTGCAAACTGACGTGGCGCCTGCTCATCCATGTTGTTGCAGGCGACCACACGCGCTCCATCACCGTCTCGACGCCCTCCAGCAGCCTCGGGGGCATCATGAAGTTCGCAAAGGTGCGCTTGGGCGCCTTGTTCTGGATGCACTGTGGATGGTAAGGGAAACGCCCTCCAGCAGCCTCGGGGGCATCATGAAGTTCGCAAAGGTGCGCCAGGCCAGGGCCTTGCTGTCATCATACTTGTGGGTGCCAAGGGTGGGTGCGTTCAATGAGTGATTGACCAAGGCGGACAAAGGTGAGCCCCCAAACGGCGGCCAGCCCAAGGACAGCCCAAGGTGGACAGCCCCCATGGACAGCCAAAGCCTGCTCACAGCAACAGGAAGCTCCAGCAGCGAAAGCCGTGCGTGCCAAACTGAGCATGGCACGCGTGGTGTGGCTTGGCGCGGTGTGTGTGTGTGTGTGTCGATTTTTGCATTTGTTTGTGCGCCTCAGCGGTGCCGGAGCCCAACTACCGGGCGTATCAGATGTCTCGCAGCACTCAGGCACGCGGGCCAAAGACAAAAAGCTCTGGTGTGTATGTGCGCAGATCAAGCTGTCGTGCCTGGGGTGCAAGGCCCCTCTGACCAAGCCGGGGGAGACGTCGCTGTGCGAGCACTGCCTGCCCAAGTAAGCACTTGCTTTGCATCATCTGTTTGGGACAAGGGGGGATACAGTATCATATGGACACCGCAAGGGGGGGATATCATATGTCCCGCTGCACCAGGCCACGTGCAACAGCATTCGCATCATGCACAAACACATCGTGATGGACGTTTATCAGGGTGCACTGCGTGCCCAAGTGAGCGCTTGCGCGCGGCGCACTCCTTGATGAGCGCTCACACGCTCACCTTTTCGCGCACAAAGCTGGCTGTGCACCCCACACGCACACACTGTCGGTGCCTTGGTGGCTCGGTGACTGCATGCTCTGGCCTGGGATGGTGCCTAATCTTCCTCGCTGCTGATCCTCGCTGCCTTGGTTGCCGCGGCTGCGCCGCCCCGTTTGCAAGCGCACACACACACACTGTGCACGTGCCCTGCGGCATTCCCTGCGTTGTGAGGCGCTCATTCGCATGCGATGCTGTGCATGCTGCGTGTGTGCCTGTCGCAGGCAGGCGGACATTTACCGCAAGACGCTGGGCGCGGCGACGGCACTGGAGGAGAGCTACGCCGCGCTGTGGAGCCAGTGCCAGCGCTGCCAGGGCTCGCTTCACCTGGACGTTCTGTGCTCCTCGCGCGACTGCCCCATCTTCTACAGGCGCAAAAAGGTGCGGCTGCGGGCCTGTCCTTGCTCACCGCTGAGTCAGCACAGCAGAGAGGGAGAAGGAGATGCTGTGGGAGCTGTGCATTGTTGTCATGGGGTGCTGGCAGAGTCTGATGACGCTGAGAGGGCGCGCTGATGCTTCTGGCTGGCCTAGGCAGGCGACGTGGCCCGCCTTTGATCGCGTGCGTTGCTGTGTGCTGCCGTGTGTGGGTGTGCAGGTGCAGAAGGACCTGAACGAGGCGCAGACGGCCCTGGGGCGCTTCGAGCCCGACTGGTGAGCCCTTGGGGCCCGTCCGCTGGCGCTGCATGTGTTTTTGCGGGCAGGGTGCCGTCACGCCGCCCATATTGTGCGGCAGAGGCACACGCGCGCTATCACAAGCTTACCCTTTAACATTCTTTTGACTCTGATTCATCCATGCTGCGGGCCGTGACACGCTGTTTGTGGTGCGTGCTCTCCCCGACCGCTTGCCTGCCCGCCTTCGTGCGCCGCTGCGCACCCGTCGTGCTTATGCTTGCCCAACGCGGCTCACAACGCAATGAATGCAACGCAACGTCCGGAGCGGCTGGTGGTGCTTCCAGCTTCAGGCAACGACGCGCACTGCGACCGGCTGCGAGCAACCCAAACCTAGGCGCAACCGGGCTGCGGGAGACCAACACCAACAACAGCACCGCAACAGTACAGGCGAGAGAGCTACTGTACAGCATGTGCACCACCCCGACCCGCAGAGCACGCTCAAGCCGAGGCGCCCTCGCCGGCCCCTGCGTCGCGCTCGACGAGCCGAGGCAGTCCTGGCACGCGCTCGAGCCGCAGCAAGTTCGCCTTGAACACCACCTTGATCTCGTCCGCCTCCGCCGCGCTCAGCCCGAAGAAGCGCACGCACGCCACCCGCATCGCGAGCCCCTTGCCAGGCTTGACCGCGTGGATCTCCCGCTCCATCGCCGCCGCGTCGACCCACGGCACCAGCACGTCCCCCCGCCGCACGGTCAGAGCATACGTAAAGGGCTCCGAGCGCCGCTCCGCGCGCTTGAGGAGCAGCCACTGCTCTACCAACCCCAGCAGCTGCAGCGGCTCGTTTCGGCTGCGCTGCAGGAGCACGTAGGCCGGGCCGGTCGAGCCATCGAGCACCGTGTCGGGGTCGTCCTCGACGGCCAGGAACGCCTGCGCACGCCACCAAGCAGCACTCGCACCAGTGATCAAGGAGTTGAAGCGCGCACGCGCCCCGGTCGATGCCGCGTGCCCGGCAGGTGCGGACCCTGCGGTTCGACTCGCCTGGAACTTGATGTAGATGTGAACGTCGCTCTCAGCGAGCAGCGCGTCGCTGAAGTCGTGCTCCTCCATCACACCGTGCTCGTCCGGCACCAGCAGCTTGCTCGACGCGCTCTCGTCCTTGAGGGGCACTGCCGTCCAGCGCAAGAGTACCGCGCCGGGCCCGAGGGCGACCTGCACGCGCACGGCCAACAACGGGCACCGGCACCGCACGGCGTCGAGTTCGCTGCACGCTAGCCACCGCCACAAGGCAGGCTTGCTCTCGTGGCAGAACGCCTCTGCGCGAGCATTCGTGCTCACCTGTTGTCCACCTGCCGGCAGCAGCTCAAGCCCTTCCTCCCCCGCCACCGCCTCCCGCATCCCTTCCTGCCCCTCCTTCTGCCCCACCCCACCCTCATGCGCATACGGCTGCATCTGCACGTCCTCCCCGCCACCACCCTCGTACTGCACGTCCTCCCCGCCACCACCCTCGCCCTGCATCCCAGAGCGCTGCTGCCCTCGCACCGCAACGTGCACACCAGCAGCGCCCCCCGCCTCCGCCTCTCGACCCTCCCCGCTCGGCTCCAGCTCCTCCACCATCGCCACATCCTGCCCCTCCCCCTGCTGCGCCTCTGCTAGCAGCAGCGGCGGCGGCGGCGCCTCAAACATGATGGATTCCCAAGGCACCACGTGGTGGCACGGTGGCGGCACGGCCACCTCCGGCAAAACCACGGCCTGCTGGCGCTGGTGCATCAGCAGCGGCTGCAAGGCCTGCGGCAGGTGCTGCAGCGCCAGAGGAGACAGCGGAGAAAGGACAGGCAGCTGCACGTACGTCACTGGCAGGGCGCCCGCAGCGTCCTCCGCAGGCAAGGTGAGGGTCACTGCCGCGCTGCCCGTGGTGCTGAGCAGCTCCCCGCCGTCTCCGGCGGGTGCCAGGTCGGGCACGGGCTGCAGGTGGACAACCGGTGGCTCGAGAAGATGGGGAGTGCTGGGGTGCTGCTGCTGCCCTTGCACCGTGACGGGGGTCGCGGCGCCGTCGCTGAAGCGTGGCGGCTGCAGGCACGTGTTAGGCGAGTGGGGCAAGCGGCAGCGTCCTAGGAGGTGGGCGGGTGTCAACACTCTACAACTGTGCCTTCAGGGCAGCTCAGTAGCAGCATGCGGTGTAAAGCAGGCCCTCCTGCTCAGCAAGCAGACAGATGCAGCCTGCTGGATATGACCTGCAGCACGCCAGTCACTGAGTGGCAGCGCCTGACTCACAAAGAATCATCTTGGTTTGTGTGCGTGTGTGCGGTCGACACTGCAAAGCCTCCCCCATCCCCTGCCTCCCGAACAGAGCGCACCCTTGTTGCAGGCACCACGCAACCGCTGCCTTTCCCTTCCGCTCAAAACAGCCTGCCCTACCTGTGCAGCGGGCACCATCATGTCCGGTCCCTCCAGCTCCGCACCCAGCTCGTCCCACGCCCTGCGCACGTGCACCATGCGCGCCCACGCGCCAAGCCGCAGCGCCTCGGGCAGCCCCCGCGCCCACGTGCGCTCGCGCGCCACCAGCAGGCGCAGCAGCTCCACGGCCTGGCCCTGGTACTGCAGCGCCTGCACATTGTGGTGCACGTGTCTGTGATGCACGTGAGTCTGCGTGTCGTGCAACCAAACGGTGTGTTTTTCACGGCCCGGGAGAGCCATTCCAAGGGAGGAGCACTCAGCACACTAGTACTAGACTGGGGCCTTCACAGCTGTGCATGCGCCGAGGCAGCGTCTCGGGCCGCCATGCGTGCAGCGCGCGCACCGGCGTGTGCGCACCTGCGCGTACCCGTCCGCCTGCCTCTGCTCCAGCTCCTCCAGACGCTCCTGCGCGGCCAACCGTTCCTGCAGCAGCAGCTGCGTCTCGCGCTTGCTGGCGTCGCTGCGCTGCTGCCACGCTCCTCCGCTGCTTGACGCGTGCAGGTCGTCGCACGCCTGCGCGCACTGCCCCTCCAGGCGCTGCAGGTGCGTGGCGGCGTTCTGCTGCTCTTGCTCTGCTGCCCACTGCGCTTGCTGCGCCACACGGAGCTCCTTCTTGGCTTCCTCGATGAGCTGGGCGAGGGACGCCATCGCAGCACGCGCGAGAGTCGGCGCAACGCGGCCAGTCGGCGTGGGCGTGGCGCTGTGTCTCGCTCGCGTGCAGAATGTGCGCACGCTTCTGCGCGCAGGCCCTGCGTGCTCCTCGATGTATGGTCACACTTTCGCGGTCACACTCTGGGAAGTGGAGGAGTCCACCCTAGTCCACCTCAGAGCGCTTGCGGAACACGGCATTGCCCATGAAATGCTTGCATTTTGGGAGCTCTCAGCCAGGTCAAGGTCAGGGGTGGACCAGGCCACGGCCCACGCACGCGCTCGGGTCAAAGGTGCCGGCGCACACCAGCAACACGCGGCAAAATGCACACTCATCCTGCACACACATTGTGGTACACACCGGCCGCAGCCAAGGCATCGCCACCATCACGGGGGCGTGGGGACGACCCGTGATGGATGCGCACTGCCCGCGTCCACCGCCCCACACCGCACAAAATTTGTGGGGCGCAGTGGCGCCAGGAGAAAAAGCCATCCCACGAAAAGCCAGCGAGTGCATGTACGTCACGTGCTGTACATCGCGTCATCTCTCCAAGCCCATCATTGTCAGCCCAGGAACTGCTGCAGTACCGTAGCTGCAGGCAGCCTCACGCCGTCTTGGCCGCCAGGCGGGTCCTCAGCACCGCAAGGGAGGCGACGCTGACGACGGCCAGCGTGCCGGCCACGTACGGCGCGTATGGCTTGGCCGCCGACAGGTAGGGCGTCACCGCCTGCAGCGGTGTGGCAAGGTGACGAGGAGCACAGCTGAAAGTTGTGGCCAGCCACTAGTTGCTGGTCCTGCGGGTAGCTTTCTCATCCCTCCCATCGCCCACAAAGTCCGCCCACAATGTCCGCCTCCCGCCCCCATCACAAATCGCGCCATTGGCCCGCACCTTTGTCGCATCGGTGCTCCTCGCCACGAGGTACTCCCTCGCATTCGCCACCAGCGCGGAGACGGACCTGCGCGTGAGTGGGAGGTGATGGCGGATGGTAGTGTGACCCGCGCACTACCACCTGCTTGCTTGGCCACGGCTCTGCGCGTGATGCACAGCTGCTGCTGCGTCCATCCGCTAGCTTCTGCGCCACTGCGCTGCGCCAATGTGCCGGCCTGTGCGCACCTCTTTGGCGCCACGGCAGAGGGAGCAGCGACGGTGGCCATTTCTGGTTGTTGCGTGTGTGGAGGAGGTGCTGTGCTGCGAATGTAGTGTGCGGATTGTATGGCGTTCTCGCAGCTCGAGTGTCCTTGTATGCAGGACGCATGGAGTTCACCCTCAGGGCTTGAAAAAATGGCGCGCACGATCCTCCAGCGTCCACTCCTGCGCCGTCATGCACTACAGAATAGCAGTCCTGGTAGCTGGCAGCAGGGGCGACCTGCAGCCGGCCGTAGCGATCGCTTTGAGGCTCGCGCACCGCGCGGGGACCACGGTGTGGCTCGGCACGCACGCGTCGCTCGCGCCGCTGGTCCAAAGGCTGGCCCCAGGCCTGACCTGCGTACCGATCGGTGGAGACCCGAGCGTGCTGCTGCGTGTGGCCGTCGTGAGTCCTGGCGAGAGGTCGTGGCGTGAGGCGCTTCCCACGGCTAGAGCCGATGGGCGCGGTGCCTGCGCTACCTGTGCCCGTGCAGGCTTCCAGGGGCATGCTGCCGTGCAGCTGGCAGGACATGGTGGCCATCCGCCGCGAGTACGCCAACCTGGTGCACAGGTGCGAGAGACGGCGCCATCCACGCGCTGCACACGCTGGCATTGTCACCCTTCAACCATCGCCAGCACTTGCCCTGCCCGCAGCCTCCTGCCCGCCGCGATCATGCCGCCTGAGCTGGAGACCGGCGAGGAGGAGGCCGCCACCGCCGGGGCACCGCCACAACGCCCAAGGCGGGTGCAGGTGAGCAGTCGCCCTTTCCTGGCTCGCTCTGCAGCTCCTGCGGCGTCAAAGCTTTGCTCTCGTATCATTGACACACGTGTGCAGGGCCGGGTGGTGCCCGACCTGATCGTGACGACGCCGCTCACGTACGGCGTGGCGCACGTGGCCGAGGCGCTGGATGTGCCACTCCACGTCATCTCGGCGGTGCCCTGGTTCCCTAGTGAGGTGCGAGGTTATGGAGGTGCTGCCATGTATCCTTGTGTGCTCTCCCTAGTGAGGTGCAGGGGTCAAGTGCTGCTATGTATACTTGTTTGCTCCCGCGCACCACGCCGACCGCGCCGCTGTGCTGGGCATATAGGCCCCGCCGCTTTGCCCTTTGTAGACAGTGCCATCATTGCCGCTATCAAACTTGTCACGCACCGCAGCACCTTGGCCATCCTTGGGCCTGCGCCTTTGGCCAGCCGTGGGACCACCTCGCCCTCCTCCTGCTGCGCTGGCTGCCATCCCTGCCTCCACCACCCGGTCAGGCCCCTCCCCTCGCCTCGCCACCACCTCCAGGACGCGACACCGCCGCGCCGTCTCAGCCACCTGATGGGGAAGCTGCAAGCACTTCCACCGTGCCGTGGTGGCCGTGGGCGCGCGCTGATACCGGCGCCGGCGAGCAGCGCGGGCCTTCGCAGCGCGATGGCGTGCTCGAGGCGTGGGGGAGGTGGGTGCGCCACACCAGCACGCGGCTGCTGGACCACATGGTGTTTTACGGCATCGCCGACGTGCTGCTCGAGCTCAGGCGGGACCTGGGCCTGCCACCCGAGGGCTGGGCGCACGGCGGCGACTGCCTCTACAGGTGACTGAAAGACGAGCTCTGCGTGGCCAGGAACGAGTCTTTATGGCACAGTCGCGGTTCCAGAGCCGAACGAGCAAATGCGTGCGCGCAGGTGGCCGACCACGCTCACCTTTTCGCCCACGCTGCTGCCCCCACCGCCCGACTACCCGCCGCACGTCGTGGTGTCGGGTCCCCTGCTCCTCACCCACGCTCGCACCCGGTCGACCGCGAACGAGGTCCTCACACCCGCAGGCGGCGCCAGCGCAGGTGGCGGCGGCGGCCAGGACCCACAAACCTCCCCTCCCCTCGGCGCAGCATCGCACGCCGCGCCGTCGCCAGCCGGGCCCTCCCACCCGCAGCAGCCGCAAGCTCCGGCAACAGCGCAGGGACGGTACCCGCCACTGGCCCACGCAAGCCTCAGCAAGCAGGATCAGGGTGGCCATAGCCGTCAGGAGCAGCAGCCTGAGGAGCAGGAGCGGGCTGACCCAGGTGGTCAGGAGCAGGCTGAGGCGCTGCTGCCCACAGACGTGCAGTCCTTCCTTGACGCGCCCGGCGCCTCCCCGCCCGTGCTCATCAGCTTTGGCAGCGCCTCAGAGCCCTGTGCCTCACACAGCCTGGCCGTCAACATGATGCTGGCGGCGGCACTCAGCGGCACGCGCCTGCTGGTGCACAGGTGAACGCAGCGTGATCGCTGTGCCCATTTGCATGCCTGGACGAGTCCTGGGTGCGAAAGAGTATCACGCACAGTGTGCTGTACCTCACACACGCCGCGCCATCTGATATGCCCGGTAGTGGGCTCCGGCCCCGCCAAGGTGTCCCAACAGATGTAAAAACCAACACACACACGCACACACACATACAGGAGGCTGTGGGTGGGCGTGACGGAGAGCTGGCGGGAGCTGGCCACCCAGGTGCACGCCCTCATGCGCCGCCAGACTGGTTTGGCCACCAGGGGTGATGGCAAGGCAAGCTTGCTGACGACGGGGCCAGGAGGGCTGGAGGAGCGACTCAGGGACCTGCTGCTGCTTGTGGACGACCTCCCACACCACCTCCTGCTGCCCAGGTGACCGCGCAATGCAGTATTGTGTGTGTTTGTGCGTGCCTCTTGCACAGCAGGGCGGCCCATTGCCACGTCCAGGTGTGATCATCACACTGTGATGATGCTGGTGGTTGACATTAGCCCGTAGCGAGGCGCCATGCATGGCAAACCTACCGTGCGCCACTGTCAACTCCGCCACAACGTATGTGCAGGTGCGCGGGCATCATCCACCACGGCGGTGCCGGCACCGTGCACGCCGCGCTGCTGGCCGGCTGCCCCATGCTGTGCGTGCCGCTGTACGGCGACAACTTCATGTGGGCGGAGCGGGTGGCGCGCATGGGCCTGGGACCTGAGCCCTTGACGCTGGCGCAGGCGCGCGACGGCAGGCGCTTGGCTCAGGTGCGTGTGGTTTGTGGGTGCCACTTGCATATTGGGGCAGCCTGTCGCTGCGTGTATGTGGGCGGGGTGGTTGCTGATGTGTGCTGGCACGCCTGTTGCAGTGCGGTGCCTTGTCAAACGTCCATATCAGCATTACCGAATGACGAACGCTTGAGTGTCACGACCATGGCCTGCGGTGCAGGGCTTGATGCAGCTGGCGGGTGAGCCGTCATACCGCCACGCCGCCGCCGCGCTGGGCGCCTGCATGAGGAAGGAGGAGGAGCCTGGGCTGGACGTGCTGGAGAGGCGCATCATGGCACAGCTAGCTGAGCTGGACGCCAGCAGGGCTGCTCATGGCGGCGGTGGAAGCAGCGACGCCAGGAGATCCATGCTGCGGGTCGCGTCCAGTGGCGGCAGCGGTGGCAGCAGCAGTGGCAGCATGGTTGGGGGCGGTGTGGCGCGTGGTGATGGTGTAAGCAGCAGGGCGGTGACCCGCGGGAGGAGCTTGGGGGCTGGTGCCAGCAGGCAGGTGGGAGGGGCGGCGGGAGCGGGCACGAGGTGGCAGGAGGTGCTCATTCAGCTGTGCAGGTACTGGTATGGTTAGCGGTCGGGGCGCGTGGAAGGTTCACGTGAGCGCGTGATGTGACGTGAGTGTGTGACGTCCATGTTTAAAGGAACTGCGCAGAGCGGCGCCAGTACCACACACTGGCAAGATGCACACGCAGCAGCTGCAGCATGTACTGCAGGCAGAGGTGCCCGTGCAGCCCAGGCGATGCAGCGCGGCCTTCGGACGGCGCCTCCCTCTGCCTGTGGCGCACGCCAGCAGCCCGCAGCAACATGAGCTCAATGCTCAGACCTGCAGCTCCTGTGCGCATCCAGCAGCTGTGCAGCGGAGTGGCAGGCGGAGACTTTGGGCTGCTGCCGCCGCACAGGCCGACGGTGGCCTGGCCACAGCGGAGGGGCAAACAGACGAGCCGAGCAACAGGCAGGCGAGGGAGCGAGCTTCGACCCTCACGACGCGCGATGAGGACACCATCGCGGCCGTGGTCACTGGTGCGCACATTGGCAAGCGCAGCGAGAGCCTTCACCCAAGCAGAGCACGCAGGCTCAGCATGGCGCACCTGCGGCGATGGTGGCTGCAGGCTCAGTGTCTCACGGCTCCGTGTCCATCATCCGGCTCTCCGGCACGGAGGCCCTCAAGGTGCGCCAAGGAGCACACGTGCCCGCCCACACCTTTAGGACCTTGCATCGCCTCCTTGGCAGCACCGCCTCACACAGCCACCCTTGCACCGTAGGTGGCGATGCGCGTGTTCCGGCCAGGGGGGCGGCCGAAGCTGGGGTGGCTGCCCGCAACGCACAGTGTGAGCTACGGCACGGCTGTCGATGCGCAAGGACGACTGCTGGACGAGGTGTGCCCCTATGCAGCTGCTGGCTGGGTTGTCTGCGGTCACCCACACTGCCGCCGACGGGAAGCAGCACGGGCCTGCAGCTCCTCGGAGCTTGCACGTCGCGTCCACATGGCAGACGGCAGTGAGCAGGCACAACCTTGCTGGACCTTGTGTGGCGTGTTGCCTGAGCTGGTGATGACGGTGGCGCCCCCGTGCCGCAGGTGCTGCTGCTGTCCATGCACGCGCCGCGCTCCTACACGTGCGAGGACGTGGTGGAGATACACACGCACGGCGGGGGCGTCTGCGCCTCACGCGTTCTGCAGGTAAGGGCCATGTCAGCTTGCAGCGTGCACAACGCCAGCGCGGTGTGGTTGGAATCCAGCGTCAGCACGCGTCAGCCCGTGCACAACACCCGGCACTCACTGGTGGCAGCTCACCATATGGTGGCCATGGCGGAGCGTGTAAATGCAGGCCTGCGTGGAGGCGGGCGCCAGGTTAGCGCGGCCGGGGGAGTTCACGCTGCGGGCCTTCCTCAACGGACGCCTGGACCTTTCTCAGGTGCGGGTGTGGGTGTGCACCTCTCTCTGGTGCGGCGGGTGTAGACCTCTCTCAGGTGCGAGGCAAGTGGGCAGAACTCTCAAATGCCCCTCTGGTGCGGGACGTGGATTGCTCCGGTGCGGTGCGGGCACGGTGTCAACGGACGTATGACAGTGCCACTGTGCCGAGGGCGCTCTTGCACCCTCCACGCCGCTTCAGGTGCCAACGTTGGTGCCTTGTGGTTGCGTCGCCTCCCCGACGTGCGCGCAGGCAGAGGCCGTCTCCACGCTGCTGCAGGCGCGCACCGCCGCCGCCGCCGACTCCGCTCTAGCGGGCATCAAGGGTGGCGTGGGGGAGCTGGTGGGGGCGGTGCGGGCGCAGGCCGTGGCGCTGCTGGCTGAGATTGAGGTGCGCTGATTTGGTGACGGCGAGGTAAGTGCGCCTGCACCTGAAGCGCTCGCTGAGCTTGAGACGGCGTTGCTCCCAGGGCTCCCTTCCAGTCACTGAGTGGGAGGTGGAAGGTTGGCAGGCCGCCAACGTGGGCCCATCCTGCACAGGTAGCATGCGGTAAGCTGAGCTGCAAATTTGCGCTGTTTGTGCAGGCACGGCTGGATTTTGACGAGGACCTGCCCCAGATGGACACAGACAGGCTCAAGCAGCAGGTGAGGGTGCCACCACCACACCCTGCTGAAGCATCTGCTGTGCTCGCTGCACGCTCTTTTGCCAGCTGTCAGGTGTGCTCCACGCGCTGGTGGCGTGTGTCACGTTTGCTGCAATTGCCTTCAACGCTCCAGGTGGAGGGTCTGCAGGAAGGCATTGAGCGTGCGCTCAGGACGGCCAGGCAGGGCACCCTCCTCAGCACGGGGCTCACCGTGGCCATTGTGGGGCGGCCAAACGTCGGCAAGTCCAGGTGCGCTGCACACTGTGCTGCACTGTCCCGTGCTGGAGCGCCTTTCTTGCCATACCTGCCCTGCCACAGCACCACACCTGGCATGCCCAGGCCGCAGCAGCGTCGATGTGTCGGCGACCTGGCGTTCTTGTTGCTGTGGGGCCTGACGTGTTGCGTGCGCGCAGCTTGCTCAACACGTGGAGCGGCAGCGAGCGGGCCATTGTGACGGACATTGCCGGCACCACACGTGATGTGCTGGAGGCGGGGCTGGTGGTCAAGGGCGTGCCGGTGAAGCTCCTCGGTGAGTAGTGCCTCTTGAGAGGCTCTTGTGGGAGTGGGCGGGCGGATGGCCTGGCGTGGTTGCGGTTGCGGGTGCCAGCGAGCGAGTCTGCGCCGATAGCCGGACCTGCGCTGGCGTGGTGAGCGCGTGGTCACGAACGAGGCGGTGGTGGTGGCCCGTGGCCCGCGACTCCCTCTGTGCGCAGACACCGCGGGCATCCGCGAGAGCGCCGACGTGGTGGAGCGCATCGGCGTGCAGCGCAGTCGGGACGCGGCGGCAGCGGCCGACATCGTCATCATGGTTCTGGAGGCGCAGGTGACTTGGCCTCTGTCGCACTGCTGATGCTGCGCTGTGCCTGCACGTCGGAGGCGGCGGGTCGCGGAGCGAGGTGAAGCGGCAAATGTCTCGTGTTGGTGCAGGAGGGGTGGACGGACGCGGACGGCGTCATCTTCTCTGCGCTGTGGGGCGACGGCCCCGGCACGGCCAAGTGTGCGGTGCGCGGGCAGAGCATCCTGGTGATCAACAAGTCCGACCTTGGTGCGTGGTGTCCTTGTGGGGTAGTCGGTTGCGGCAGGGAGGATGTGATGCAGTGCGGCATGTCAGGCATCAACTGGGTGGCATTCGCTTTTCGTGCGGTGCGCAGTGGAGGGTGGGAGCAACGGCAGCAACAACGCGACGGCGGCGTCCCGCACCGGCAGCCCATCGCCGCAGCCGCCGGACGTGCCGCTCCCGCTGCTGTGTCGCGAGGTGTTCCAGCGCGTGGTGTACACGTCGGCCACGCAGCGCGCGGGCTTCGACCAGCTCGACCAGGCGATCCTGCAGCTTGCGGGGGCGCCGGCGCTCGCGCAGGGTCCGGCGAGCTGGGCGGTGAACGAGCGGCAGGCCGAGGCGTTGGTGCGCGCGCACGAGTCGCTCACCAAGGTGCGGGAGAGCGTAGACGCTGGCTTGCCGCTGGACTTTTGGACGATCGACCTGCGGGCGGCGCTGCTGGCTCTGGGCGAGGTGTCCGGCGATGAGGTGACTGAGGAGATCCTCGACAGCGTCTTCAGCACCTTTTGCATTGGCAAGTAGCCTCTGCTCACTCATGGTGGCTGCTGCGATGGAGGGAGTGCCTGGGCTTTGTGGGTGGAGGTTGCAAGACGTGGTGGCGGCAGTCTGGGGACCCCTAAAGAGGACACAAGGAACGAAAGTGCGGCAGCAAAGGATTACGCTGTGCGTGGGCGGAGCAGGACGTGGCCGGCTCAACCCGCCGACAGCACGACAGCATGAGTACGCTATGGGGCGGCCGATGAGACCCAACAAATCGGTGTTGCAGGAGCTGCCTGCTGCCTGCCTTCATGACCCTGACCCTGCTGCGCCCTGATGGTGCGGTGGGCCAGACTCGTCGACTGCACGGCCACAGGACTGCACTGTTCGCCAGGCCTGCTGCTCACTGCAGGTGTAACGACACGACCTCGTCAAATGCAGGCCAAAGGACATACTTGTGGTGGTGGTAAGGATATTCACGCACACATGCACGCCTGCGTTGCTGCGGCACCTCCTCCGCCAAGCACGCATGTTCACCTCCGTCACACGGGCTCCTCCCACCAATTCGGCAACCGGCCCCCGCTGTGCCCCCATCGCTGCCCAAGCGCAACGATGCACACAACCGCAAGACGCAAACATTACGGAGACAAGCAGAGCTCACACACCCACCCACGCCACCACGCCCCAACCCCAGCCTCTCATGGAGCACGCTCGCCACACGGCGGCACCCACCACTCCGCTGCCAATTCGCAGCCGAGACCACACGCCGCCGGCGCCCGCAGCAGCAGCAGACATAATCGTTTGACTCTGCGCCCCCTCCCAGTCGCTGTTGTCGCATGTTCATGAGCCCGTCCCTGATCCGGAGCACACCTCTGGCAAAAGAGCATGCGGGCACGCCACCACGCTCACGGCTGCGCCCCGTCCACATACGACCCGTCAGCAGCTCAGCAGGAGCAAACCGCTGCAGTCACCGAGTCACTCGAGAGCCGAGAGAATACCCACTCCCGCGGACGCACGGCAATGCCCATTCAAGGCGCCCTCCTCCACACACCCGGCGCTGCCTTTCAAGGCGCGCTCTCCTCCACACGCGGCAGTGCCTGGTTAGGCTCACTCCTTCATGCCCTCCATGGTGTTTCCGGTCTCGGCCTGCAGAGTGCGACACACGACGTCCAAGCACAACCCGTTGTAAGCACGACGGCCAGGCTACAGCATACAGCAGCATGCATACGCTGCGGGCTTCCTAGATACACACCTGGAGCACGGTGAACTGCTTGTTCAGGCTTGCGGCCGCTTGAATCCAGACCAGCACGATGGACAGCAGGATGACGCCCAGGTAGGGCGTGGAGGCTGCCAGCGAGCCAAAGCCGATGATCATGAACTGCTGGATGAGGGCGCCGCCGGACTTGCCCAGCGGGTTGCAGATCACGTCAATGGCGGCCTTGCCCTGCGCACGCAAGGGTAAGCGCAGCAACGCTTGGAGCAAGTCTGGCGCCTTCACACTACTGCACACTAGTACACAGGCCCCCTGCTCTTCCCGCCGCACTGTTTGGCTGTCCAGTCTCTCCAGCAGCTGCACCCGCCATCCCATGCGCGCGCGCCCGCATCGCTAGCCGACCAAGGACATGCCCCCGCTCCGCTCACCTTGGTCTTGACCTCGTCATCCAGGGGGATGTAGGCCATCTCCTTGCAGGGGTCGAACAGCGAGTACTTGGAGCTCTTGGAGAAGATGTTCTGGGCGGCGCCCACCAGCACGGCGGCGTACAGGGGCGTCAGGCCCAGGCCGGCCAGCGTGGGCTTGAGCGGGTCGGAGAAGAGCACCAGCGCGAAGAAGGCCACGCCCGTGACGAGCAGCATGATGGGCGTGATGAGCGCGGCGACGCCCCAGCCAAACTTCTTGAAGATCCAGCGCGACAGGATCATCATCGTGAAGGTGACGATACCGGTGCAGGTGGAGAACTCGCCCATGAAGGCGGAGTAGTCG
>QAXK01000022.1:0-26168 GCA_004335735.1 Chlorella sp. KRBP
ATCGTCCAGGTGTGTGTGTGTGTGTGTGTGTGTATCGAGCTTTACATCTGGTGGAGCCGGTTATGGCAAACAGATGGTCCCACAATTCGCAGTCATGTCACAGACATGCTTCACATCCACAGCCCAGGAATTGTTTTTGGGCTGAAAATGTGTGCAGTGTGCAGTCACTGCTGTCTCGTGCACTGGCTCGACGCACATGCACACCTGCTTTCTGTTGAGAGCTCGCCTTTGCAAAGCGACAACCACCTCCTGTGCTGCCCTTCCCCATGGTGTGTGTCGAGCTTCACATCTGGTGGAGCCAGCTACGGCAAACAAGCAACCACTGCGTGTGTGATCAACCACTTGCATCCATCCACTCGCAGCGGTGCTCGCCGGCGCCCCAAGCACGGTGCTCGTGGCCTGCGGCACTCCCCGCACCGCCATCACCGTCCACACCGCCTGCATTCCACCAGGCACCCTCCAGGGCCACCCACCCACCTCCACCACCACCACCACCACCACCGCCTCCACCACCACCACCACCAGCACCGTTACTGCCAGCGCCAATGTTAGCGGAGGCTGGTCGTTCCCGCTCGCACTGGCCCAGCCGGTAGCCTGGCCACAGCAACCTCCACCCGTCGTGCTGCAGGAGCCCGACGCCACCAAGGGCAGCCCAACCGTCCTGGCGTGGCTGCCAGGCGCGTCAGCGCTGGCTGTGGCGTGCAGCGAGGACTTCACCATCCAGATCTGGGCCGGAACTCACACCACTCCCGCTGCCGCAGCAGCAGAGCCTGATGGCAAGCAGCAGCAGTTGCAGGCGTGTGCGCTTGTGGCCCCTGCCGTGCCGGCGGTGCTGGGTTGTGTCAAGGGCCACACCGATTTGATCGCTGGGCTGGCTGCCCGCAGCTGCTTCGCCGACCACCCGGCGGTGCGACAGCTGGCCTGGCTGTTCAGCGCGGGGCGGGACCAGAGCGTGCGCGGCCACGTGGTGGACGTGCCTGCGCTGTGGCGGGCGTTTTGCGCGCAGCGGGCGCTGCAGCGGGAGAAGGAGCGGGTGGCGGCAGCGGCGGCGCTGGCGGCGGCGCAGGGTGGTGCTGCGGTGGCTGGGGCGGAGGCGGGCGGGGAGACGGCGGTGGAAGCGGCGGTGGCGCAGGTGGACGGTGGGGAGGGCGGACGCGGTGCTATTGTTGCCCCAGAGGCGGCTGGTGCGGCTACGGGCGATGCGGGCGTGTTGGGGAGCGAGGGGAGGGAGGCTGTGCCGGCGCAGGCGGCAGAGGCTGGTGCGGAGCCAAAGGTGGTGATGGATGAGGGAGTGGCGCTGACGGCTGCGCCTGGCAAGGGCGCGCTGGTGGGGGTGCCGGGGGGCAGGCCAAAGGGGGCGAAGAAGGCGCCCGTGGTGGGCGGCAAGGCGGTGCTCGACCCGTCGGCGCAGGTGCGCTTGGTTGGTCAGGCTGGGTCCACCTTTCTCGCAGCGTGGTGCATTTGATGCCACGGCAGCTGATTTGCCACTCGACCTTTGCGGTCCTTTGCTGTTGTTGTTCGGTTGTGTGGCAGCCCATTCCACTTATTGTGCATCTGGTGGTGAACTGGCGTGCATGTGCAGGTGGCGGTGGGCCTCAACGCGCAGCAGGCCCTGCAGCAGCTGCAGCAGCTGCTCTCCAGCAGCGCCGCATCCTCCTCGGAGGGGGACACCGCTGCAGCAGCGGCGGTGGCGGCGCAGGCGCAGGCGGCGGTGGCGGCGCTGGGTGACCCAGTGGCGCTGTCGGCGGCTGATGTGGTGCCGTCTGCAGCAGAGAAGCGCATCCTGGTGCACTTGTGGGCTGCGGACGTGCGCAGCGCCCTGCAGGTGCGTGTGGTTGGTTGGTTGGTTGGTTGGTTGGTTGGTTGGTTGGTTGGTTGGTTGGTTGGTTGGTTGGTTGGTTGGTTGGTTGGTTGGTCGGTCGGTCGGCGCTGCTAGTGCTGGCCTTGGGGCTGGAGGCGTGCGCAGCAGTGAGGTTGCCACCAACACTGATTTGGGTAGTGCTTTTGCGCCACGATCTGGCGGATACCGGGATCGACGCTGCATCCCTGCGGTGATCCGCGGGTGCGTGTGTGCACGTGTGCAGGTGGCTGTGGAGCACCAGCTGTTGACGGCTGACCTGGTGAGCTGTTCTGCCAGCCTGGGGCGCGCTGTGTGGTCCGCCGCCAGCCGCCTGTACGCCGCACAGCAGGAAGCTGCCGGGCAGGTGCACGTGGCCGCCATGCACATGATCGCCATTGGCGACCGGGCCGAGGCGGCGGCTGTTTACAGGTGCGAGGGAGGGTGAGCACGCACCGCGGTGCTGTGCCTCGGCGTTGTGGCTGGCCGCACCGTTGTGCCGTGTCACTCACGCTGCCGCCGGATGCTTTAACGTGCGCCGGTGCCAAACGAGGAGGGTGTGGGTGTGGGTGCACCGCCGTGCTGTGTGCAGGCGCGCTGGGCTGCAGCTGGAGGCGCGGGCGGTGGACAGCGTGCCTGTGCTGCTGTCGGGTGCTGGAGACGTGTGAGGGCTGTGCAGAGCGCTGCTGCCTGTCGTCGGAGAGGCTTGAGGGCACCCGAGCGCTGCTGCCTGTCGTCGGAGAGGCTTGAGGGCACCCGAGCGCTGCTGCCTGCTGCTGGAGAGGCTGGAGAGCTGCAGAGCAGAGGCTGCGGACTTGATGCCTCCCCACGCAACTGGCCGTGCCCTTCTCATTCTCTCGGACCTGTTGCTGCCAGGAGAGTTGCTTTACAAATCATGCTGCATGGTCGATGATCACATGATGCGCCGCTCGCGGCCAAAAAGAATTGATAGTGCAAGGTGTCTGCTCCCTGTGGCGTGGCTCATGTTGGTGACTTGACCGCCCGGTGTGGTTTTGGCGCTGCAACCAACAGGCACGTGCGGCGGGGGGGAGAGCCGTGATGTTCTCAGAGCAGGGCGGTCACACTGCGGCACAGGGTGGGCGTTCAGCGCCACACGCGCAGCAGAGCAACCACACGTCCAAAGTCACGGCGCGCACCTGCAGGGTTGCCTGCGGCGTAGAACGTTTGGAGCATGCTGATGGCCTCCTTCGCAAACAGGCCACCCTCAGCTGGGAAGCCAGGTGACGCTCGGTCCGGGCCTCTGCGAGCAAACGTGCGTTGGCACCAGCAAAGCACTGGCAGAGGTCTGAGGGCGATTAGTGAGCATGGGGAACAAGGGCGCAAGCTGCTCCTGTGCTGCTCCTGCCGGCCTGCTGGCCACTCACGCGCCGCAGGGCCCGCAGCCGTCCTGGTGCACGTTGAGGATGGACCCACAGCCACCAAACCGGTCGTTGCCCGCCCCATACACCACCTGCGTACCAGCACACACAAAAGAGCCCAGGGCGACGCAGTGTGCACGCAGACCTGGTAACACGCGCAGTCGCGTCCCCTTCACTGAGCCTGCCACAAAAGTCCCCCTGCCTGACCTTGCCGATGCCTATGAGTGCCAGCGCGCCGGCGCACATGATGCACGGCTCAATGGTGACGTACAGCGTACACCTGCAACGGCAGACGGAACCCACGTCTTGAACAGGGTGAGCGTGACCCTGTAATCCCCTACCTGGGATCACCACGCTAGACCGCACCTGTCGAACCCTGCGGCGGCTGCATCGCCTTGAACGCTGCCCATGATGCTGTCAATGGCCTCAAACTCAGCGTGCCTCGTGCCCTGCAGCCGCATGCGTCACTTTGCGCATGGCCCGGCTAGAGGACGTCATGTGGGAGCAGGTGCTGCCGCTGCCTGCCACGTGCTGCCATCACTGGCGCACGTTGCGGGACTCGTTTGTCTTGTTGTGCCCGCGCGCGATGATCCTGTCGTCCCTGACAATCACACACCTGCACAGACAGGCAGCAGCAGCCTCATCTGCAGAGTGGTGCACCTGATTGGCGGCTCTTCCTTTGGCGGCTCGCACTGCTGGTTGGTACGCACCCGACCGGCACCTCGCGCTCCTGCCGCGCAGCCTCCGCCTGTGGATGATGGCATCGTGGCGGGTGGGGCAGCAGGTGCTCCATTGCGATTGCCACAGCATCCTCATCCTCGCCCACGCACCTCGTCCAGCGCCGCCTGCATGTACGCCTCATCGGCTGCGGTCCATTGCTGCACTGGCGCTTCCATCTTTCCTGTGCGCGATGCCGCCTGTGCAGGCGTGCACACTGCATGAGTGGCCCGACAGCTGCGCCACGACGGGGTACTACGACGGGGTACGCAGGGGCCGATACGCCTCAGGGGACAGATAGCTTAGACAAAAATGCAGCACCAGTCGCTGCAGCGTGGCGTGCAGCAGGGCCGGGCCTCTGGCCGGGCCGTCCGCATGGCCACCCGTGTGCGGAGCAGCGGCGGCGCGCTGCGCGGCCTCCAGGCCCTCTCGCGCCAGGGCGCCGTCAAGGTGTATGCGCGCGACTACCCGCGGCCGGACTTTTCGGAGGCGGAGACGTTCAAGGAGGCCAAGGCGCTGTCCGATAAGCTGCGGGCTGCCCCTCGCCCCTCGAAGCCCTTGCGCGTCGTGATTGTGGGCGCGGGCCTGGCCGGCCTGTCCACCGCCAAGTACCTCTCGGACGCGGGCCACATCCCCATCGTGCTCGAGGGCCGCGATGTGCTCGGAGGCAAGGTCCGTGGCGCACGGCACCCACCATCCAGTGGCTGGCGCTGCTCGGCGCTCAGCCCGATGCAGCCACGCGCAGCGGCCTGCACACACGCTCGCGTAGATTGACGGCCCGCTGCTGCCATCGGCCGCGTTGCCTTGCTGTGGGGCGCAGGTGGCCGCGTGGAAGGACGAGGACGGGGACTGGTATGAGACGGGCCTGCACATCTTCTTCGGCGCCTACCCGAACATCCAGAACCTCTTTTCGGAGCTTAGGATCGCGGACAGGTGCGCCGCGCTGCCCCTGGGCCGCTCGTGCGGCGGCTGGAGTTGTTGAGGCTCGACACGGTGGCACGCGGATCCAGCCTCACAAACCAGCACCAGGGGCGGGGGCAGCGCCTGCAGCGGGGCCTGCACACTAGGCGTGCCTCCGGGAGTGGGCCAGATCCTGTCCTGGCGGTGGGTGCGGCAGCGTGGAGCCTTGGCGGCCACGCCGTCGCCCTCTCGCGGTTGGTCCACGGCCACGTCACCACCCCTGCGCCGATGCACGCGGTGATGCTGCTGCCGCAGGCTGCAATGGAAGGAGCACTCCATGATCTTCGCCATGCCCAACCTGCCCGGCGAGTTCTCCCGCTTCGACTTCCCCGAGCTGCCGGCGCCCTGGAACGGCATCATTGCCATCCTGAGCAACAACCAGATGCTCACGTGGCCGGAGAAGATCCAGTTCGCCATCGGGCTGCTGCCCGCCATCATCTTTGGGCAAAAGTACTGCGAGGAGCAGGATGAGCTCACCGTGACCGAGTGGATGCGCAAGCAGGGCGTGCCCGACCGCGTCAACGACGAGGTGCGTGCCGCGCCCTTGCAGCCGGAGGACGGGTCTACATACCAGCGTGGATAGCTCCAGCACAGCGGATCGCGCGAGGCACAGCTGCATGCTCAGCTGCCCAGACTGGCAGGAGCACGCATGTTGGTGTTGTGCAGGTGTTTATTGCCATGGCCAAGGCGCTCAACTTCATTGACCCGGACGACCTCTCCATGACCGTGGTGCTCACAGCACTCAACCGCTTCCTCCAAGTGCGTGACGGTTGCCACTGGTTGAGGTTCCCATGAAACGTGTGCTGGCGGCCACTGGCTGCTCAGGCTTGCAGCTGTTGGAGCAACTTGAATGGGCATGGGTCCTCAAGGTTGCCGCTGGTGGGCGTACCATCTTGCTGTGTGCGCAGGAGCAGCACGGCAGCAAGATGGCCTTCCTTGACGGCGCGCCGCCTGAGCGTCTGTGCCAGCCCATGGTGGACCACTTCACGCAGCGGGGAGGGCAGGTGCAGCTCAACGCACGACTCAAGGAGATTGTGCTCAACGTGAGTGGGCAAGGAGCAGTTGCGTGCCAAGGTAGAGGAAGGTGGTGAGCTGCGGTTGAGGGCATTGGGGGCGTGGGAGTAGTAGAGAAGCTTGGAGGCACACTCGTGGTGGCGTGCGTGGTGGTGGTGGTGGTGGTGGTGGTGCGCAGGACGACAACAGCGTCAAGCACCTGGAGCTGACCAACGGGCAGGTGGTGGAGGGCGACGTCTACGTCTCAGCCATGCCAGGTACGGACGCGCACAGGGCATCAGTGGCTGTGTGTGCCTGGTGCAGCTGCTGAAAGCACGAGCATGGCAGATGTCAGGGCAGCACTGCACCACTGGCCAAGGACCGCAGTAGGGTGTGGAACAGCTGACACGCTTCCTGAGCCTGCCCTCGTGCACCCATGCATGGCTGCGCAGTGGACATTGTCAAGCTCCTCGTCCCGGACCGGTGGGCGCGCATGCCTTACTTCGAGCAGCTCAAGGGCCTGGAGGGCGTGCCCGTCATCAACATCCACATATGGTTTGACCGCAAGCTCACCACGGTGGACCACCTGCTCTTCAGCCGCTCGCCGCTGCTGTCGGTCTACGCCGACATGAGCACCACGTGCAAGGAGTACCACGACACGGAGAAGAGCATGCTGGAGCTGGTGTTTGCGCCGGCAAAGGACTGGATCGGCAGGTGCGCGGCGCAGGCTTGCGCGTGTGAGGTTTGTTTCGCACCGGATGCCGCAGGAATGCGTGCGTGCCCGGCAGCACCGTGTGCGTGTGGCTTGGCGGTGAGTGTTCTTGCCACTTCATTCATGTGTCATGGCGCAGGCCTGACCAGGAGATCATTGACGCCACCATGACTGAGCTGGAGCGGCTCTTCCCTCTGGAGATCAAGGCCGACCAGTCACTCGCCAAGGTGTGTGCGCTTGGGTGTGTAATGTCTGCCTCGAGGGGCGGGGCGGCGAGTTGGGGAGCGGTGCAGGGGCAGCAGGGTCGCCGCAGCAAGGACAGGCAGGAGTGTGATGTGGGGCTCCAGCAGGGCTAACGTGAGGTGTGGCTGACGTGTGCCGCGTGCAGATCCGCAAGTACAAGGTGGTCAAGACGCCCCTGTCCGTGTACAAGTCCATCGCCGGCCGCGAGAAGTTCAGGTGAGCGCCGTTGCTCACGCCATCGCTGACGCCCTGCTCATCTCCTCGCAACCCTGCCCCTCGGCAGCTTGACGCACTCACCTCTCACCACCTGTTGCCTTGCGTGGCTCCTCGTCCTTCGCACCGCAGGCCGACGCAGAAGAGCCCCATCTCCAACTTCTACCTGGCGGGCGACTACACCAAGCAGAAGTACCTCGCATCCATGGAGGGCGCTGTGTTCTCCGGCAAGCTGGCAGCGGAGAAGGTGGTGGAGGACGCCCTGGCCGGCGCTCTCCCAAGCTCACCCAGCAGCCGCGCCCAGCCCGCGCTTGCGGCGGTGGCGGCGCTTGCGGCGGTGGCGGTGTCGGCGGGCGCCGTGCTGCTGCAGTGATCTCCCTGTTGGGGGCGTGATTGGGTTGGGCGTGATGGAGCAGCCGAGGTGGCGGCGCCGCAGGGGAGTTTCGAGGGCACATGAGAGCGAGAGCGGAGTGCATATGATGGAGCGTGAGTGAGGATTACTGACAGCAATCTGTCCCTCAGGATCGATTTGTAAAGTCATGTTGCGTGCTGTGGTCGAGGACCAGGGAGAGATATGCAGACACAGCGCATAGCCGAAGACGACAGCAGGAATGACGAGCAGCAGAGGCACGAGCCGCAGGTGTGCGCAAGCAGCTCACGAGTCGTGAAGCCCCAGGCTCACCTGCAGGCGATCCCGATCGTAGCCACGCTTGCGCAGCAGCACAGCGCCAATGCTGTGTGCGGCGCGCTGGGGGCTCGCTGCAGCGCTGTGGGGCTCTACCAGGCGCAATCTGCTGTTTGGCTTCTCGTCCTTCTCGCAGGGGCTCGCTGCTGCCCCTGGGACACGCGGATGCAGTGTCGCAGGGGCTCGCAGTCGAAACAGCGGACATGGAGGTGCGCGTCTCGGCGAGGAGGCGCAATGTGTCGCCCCAGTGGCCTGGCGCTCCCCACACGCCACGCGAACGCAATGCGTGCTGCGCGCAGAACAAGCTGCTCGAGCTGCGCAAGGCGATGGAGCACATGCGGACCACGCGCGAGCGAACGTGAGTGGCGCCACGCTGATTCGGGCAGGTGCAGGACGCGGAGCACCACCACAGCGTGTGCTGAGCGCCTGCATGTGGTGCTTGCAGCAAGAACGCGGACACAGGCACATACTGGCGCAACGCAGCACCCTCAGCGGGCGGGCCAGGGGCACGCTCCACGCCCTCCGGGCGAAGCAGCAAGGTCGCCACTCCGCTGCCCCCCGTCCACCTCCCATCTCAGCAGCACGGGGGGTCTTTTGATGGTGGCCAGCAGCTGCACGGCTTTGACCCTCCCTCGTCCTCCCAGCGCTGGGCGCCCGCCGACTCGGCTGCAGACCAGTCGCCGGCATCCGCCAGGCTGCAGCGGCGCAAGTCAGGACAGCAACCACAGCAGGAGGGCGCCCAGGTGCTCTCAATAGACGGCTCAGGCCGAGGGCCAGGTGCAGCAGGCGCCTCAGGACGACCCAGCAGCGGTCCGCAGGGCAGCAGCCAGCGACAGCAGCAGCACAGCAGCAGCGGGCTGCACGCGCCTGGAGGCAGCAAGTCCATGTATGGCAGGCTCAACAACGCAGACAGCGTGAGCATCTCGGTGAGTCTAGATACGGGCGTGGGGGATGGTCGCGAGCTGCCAGCTGGTCGCGGCACCTCGAGGTGCAGCGCCACCCAGACGCAGTGTTGCCTTTGTGTCACTGGACGCAGGCGGCTGGGAGAGCTGCGGAGGCCCGGCTACAGCAGCAACAACAGCAACAACAGCAGCAACCACAGCAGCAGCCACAGAGAGGTGGATGGGGCGCAGCAACAGGAGGAGGCGGCGGCGGAGGAGCAGGAGGCAGTGCTGCTGCGCCTACCGACGACAGCGGCGCCAGCGGCCTGAGGGCGGGGTCGTTCAACGAGGCAGAGAGCCATCAGTCCTTCCTGGATGCGCTCGGCGAGTGGCGGACGGCCAACCGCACGGCCAAGCAGTCAGCCCCTCCACACACACACACACAACAGCAAGCACCGCAGCAAGCAGCCAGCGCGAGCGAGCGGGAAGGCTCAGGCATCAGCATTGCATCACCGCCCTCCGGGCCTCCTACCCAGCAGTCAGACGTGCAGACGGACGCGCGGCCGTTACCGCAGCGGCCCACCTCGGCCGCTCGGCAGCACCAACAACAGCAACATCAGCAGCAAGCACCGACCTACTTCAACCGGCTGCTCATCAACGCTGCTTCCCGCCAGGCGGGCCACCTCGCCTCCAGCGCCTCATTTGGCAGCGCTGGGCACGCCACGTTCATCACCACAGCAGCAGTCGCCAGCTTGCCCTCGGCCTCTGGCCCATCCACCAGCCTCGCCACCGCCTCCTCCCTCCCCGCCCCAGGCATCACCAGCGTCGCCGCCAGCATCAGCCTCCTCCCCTCCTCATCCACGCAGCAAGGCAGCGCAGGCATGCAGCGTGCGTTCAGCGGCCTGCTCCCTCCGCTGGGCGCCGCCCCCGGCCATTTGGACCCTTCCAACCAAGCAGGCAGCGGGAGCTCTACAGTCTACTCTCTAGACGCAGCCATGGGGATGATGTCCGCCTCTGGGCAGCCGCTGGGGGGGGCGGGAGGCGGGGGCAGCCGGGGCGACGCCGGTGGGCTGGGCGTGCGGCACAAGGGCCTGGACATCTTGGAGGAGCTGGAGCGGCTAGAGGTGCAGCAGCACAGGGCCGCGCTGGCGTACGACAGCGATGAGGAGTGGGCGGCGCTACTGAGCCCTCGGCAGGGGCTTGGGGGCTCTGGGAGGCTGGCAGAGCAGCAGCAGCAGCAGGCGCACCAGCAGCGGCAGCAGCAGCGGAGCGAGCAGGAGCAGCTGCCCGTGGTGACGACGCATCATCAGGGGGCGCTGGGGCTCACCAAGGGGGCGCGCCTGCCGGACGCCATCCTGCTGCCGCAGCTGGACTCTGAGGGAGAAGACGACTAGTGACTGGGTGTGTGTGAGCGGTGTTGTACGTTTACGAGGGAGTCCCGTGGCTCAGGGTGTTGTTGTTTTACGTGTACACGTTGCTGAGCGCCGTCGCATTCTTCATTCCTTCTGTGTGTGTGTGTCGCATGCACGGAGTTTGCCCTGCTTGCCACGCCTTGCGCCTTGCACACAACCATTCTTCCGCCTTGATGACCGACTCGCTTGCAAGGCCGAAACTTGCACGCATGAGACCCTACACCTGTCCACATGCGCCACTGCGGCGGCCCAACTACTGCCGCCAGCGCCTCATCTAACTCCTCATCACCGTACACCCTTTCCTCCTACACACCACAGCATCCCCAGCCGCTGCCAAGCAGTCAGCGCCCCTAGCAGCAAGAGCTGCCTCTGCCACCCGTCCGCCGCCTAGGCAAAGCGCTTTGCCAGCGCCTCGTAGCGCAGCGGCTTGGCCGCCAGGCTGCCGTACGTGACCAGCGTGGGCGCGCTCTTGAGCGCCTTTGCCACGTACCCCGCCAGCTCCGCCCCGCTCAGCGCCTCGACCGCCGCCACGTACTCGCCGGGGCTGAACTTGCCCGTGAGCAGCAGCTGGGGCGCCGCCGCCGCCGCCAGGCCCGCCGCGCTGCCAAGCTGTGCCTTGTAGGCGCCCAGGACCAGCTGCTTGGCGGCCTTGAGCTGCGGCTCGGGCACGCCCTTGGCCAGCGCCTGGAGCTTGGCGCTGGCGGCGTCAACCACCGAGCTCACCTGTGTTGAGTGTTGTACATGTGCAGGCGGGCGGGCGAGACAGGGAGGTGAAGACAAAGGCGAGAATGTGGGGGCCAAGCTAGAGGATTGGTGAAGACAAGGGGAGGGCAGCAGGCGCTGCCGCTCTGCCGGCGAGCAAGCAAATGCAAGAGTGGGAGCAAGGCGGGAGAAAATATGCGCATACCTTTGAGGCCGGCGCCGTGCCCACCAGGCCCAGCAGTCCCGTGCTCCTGTACAGGCTGGTGAACCCCGCCAGCGCCTCGCCCTCCTGGCTACCACGCGGCAGCACCGCGCTGGCCCCATCCAGCAGCGCCTTTGCCACCGCCGCCGCCGCCGCGCCCTTTGCGTCCGCCACGCCGCCCTTGGCCTCAAACGCCAGGCCCAGGTGCACCAGGGGGCTGCTGCCCGCCAGCACGCTCAGCGACCCACCCAGGTACGTGCTGCTGGGCACCAGCGCCGCTTTCCCTGCAGCTGCGGCGCCGCTGGAGCCGACCAGGGGCCCAGCAAGGGAGGTGAAGTCCTCCAGGCCCACGCCGGCAGCGGCAAGGACAGCTGAGCTGGGCGTGAGGGCGGTGGCGAGGTACTCGGCAAGGGCCTCTTTGGTGATGTGGTCCAAGGTGGAGGGCTCGGGGTAGAGAGGGGCGCCGAGGCCGCCGTCGAATGCGGCGCGGTGCAGCGCGTCGGTCACCACGGTGGTGGGGTCCTGGAGGGCGGCGGAGAGGGCGGCCTTGGCGGAGGTGATGGCCTCCTGCACCTCGTGGTAGTTGAGCCGCGCGTTGAGCGCCGTGTCGAGCAGGATCTCGGTGAGCTCTGGCACGTGCAGCTTGACGGCGGAGACGGTGAGGCTGAAGGCCTCGCGCCCGGCGGTGGCGGTGGCGACGGCCCCGAGCTTCTCCAGCTCACGGGTGATGCGGAAGGTGGTGCGGTTGCTGCTGGACTTGAAGGCGAGCTGCTCCAGCACCTTGGAGATGCCCGCGGTCGCCTCCGTCTCGTGGGCAGAGCCTGCCCCAAAGACCAGGGAGATGGCCGTCACGGGGCCTGGGGTATCCACTGCCACCACCTTGGTGCCACTGGCCAAAGCGCCTGACTGCAGCTTGGGCGCTGTAGTGGGCTGCGAGGTCCTCAGGGGCGGCACCGACGTGCCGAGAGGCTCTGACAGCGGCACATCGATGCGCGCGCTGCCAAAGACCCCGAAGAGGCCCCCCGAGCTGCTGGGCTTGCTGGCCAGCGCTGGCACCGCTGCACTCGCTGCACTGGTGGTGGCGATGCCCCGCACGGCGGCCTGCAGCGCCGAGGACGCGCTGGACGCGAGCATGATGATGGACCTGCGACGTGGGCGACAAGGGCGAAGGCGCTGGGGCGCTGCCAATGGAACGAAATCGCAATCCCTTCGCGCGAGCGCTGCCGTGGGGATTATCGGCCCTTGCCTGCTGCGATGCGTTCACACCCGGCCAAAGCCAGTGGCTGACGCTGCAGCGCGGCCGCCCATGGCTGCCCAGTGCACGCACGCACCTCGCGATCGCACACTGTGCACTCAGGCTCCGGACTCTGCAGTGCAGCTGTGGCTGCAGCAGCTGCCCTCCTCCTTGCTGCTGTGAAAATAAAACCCAACTACTGTGTCGGGAGGCGGGGCTTGCATGTGCGGTTCTCCCGGCGACCAAACACGCGCGGCGCTAAAAGTATGCCACAAACCCATGTGCCTGCCGTGCCAGGTCCTGGTCTTGGCCCAGCCTCTCAATCACGGGCACGTACCGCGCCAATGCACGCCTGGTGAGGTTCACCTGTGCTCACGGGGACGGGTGGAGACGAGCTCCGTGGCACCCTGGGCCAGCCCAGGCAGCAGCAGCAGTGGTTCCTTGCCTCACCTCTGCCCTGTGCTTGGCCAGGAGCGAGTCCAGCTCCGGCCCTGGCTCGTGGCTCTCTGCACCCGTGGGCAAATGGTCCACGTCATCACCACCACCCACAGGCAGTGAGGCAGTATTCTCCTGTGCTCCCACAGCCTCACCTGCCAAAGATGCCTCCCACTCGGCAGCCAGCGCCTGCGTGCAGAGCATAGACCGCTGCTTGTTGCGCCATTGCTCAGCTGCACAACTGCAGCGGCCACCACCAACACCCAGGTGCACGCCACCACCCATCACGCACCAGCTTCATGGCGTGCGGCCGCACGTGTGGGTGCATGAGGAACCGCAGCGTGCCCTCCTCATCCTGCAGGCCATCCTTGGGCTGCAGTTGCGCAAGCGAGGGCGGAGGGGCGCCCCGCGCGCGCGCCGTTGCCCGGCCCTGCTCACGGGCCAACCAAATCGTGAAGCAGCAGCGGTGCTCTCCCTCGGGCGCGCTGCTGGGCAGCACTCTGTGCAGCATGCGCGCGCTGCTGAAGAGCACGAGACGGTTGTCCAAGGGCGCCACTTCCACGGGCGGCAGTGGCCAGGGGAGCAGTTGGATGTGGCCGCCGTGAGAGGGTTGCCACCTGCGCAGGCGACCCATTCGTGCACTGCATGTGCTGCTGCGTGGGGGTGTGGGGAAAGCAGGCAACCCTGCGCAGGCGCCTGGCAATGGTTTCGAGCCCTCATGACTGCACGGAGCGCCCCGACCGAGGCTCACGTCTTGTTGAGGTAGAAGATGCTGGTGATGAGCCGGCCGTCCACGTCAAGCATTGTATCAAGGTGCAGAGGGAAGCACGCGCCCCGCCCCGAGTTCAGCTGCAGCTTGATCTTCTGCGCAGTGGCATGGCAGCAGGCGCGTGGGCTGTGTCGGTCAGTGCGCAGGCCCATCACGCGCTGACAGGGGGTCACCTTGCCATCCACGCCCACACCTGGCTGTCCAAGCGTAGCGAAGGTATGTGGACATTAAGCATGGTGGCGAGCGTGCCGTCCTGGTTCAGCAAGGTGCAGAGCGGCGCCAGCTGCTGCATGGTCGCGTCCAAAGTGAGCTCCGCCTCATGAATGCGCGCCTTGCGCACCAGGTGCGTCTGGTTGCTGCCGTCCACCTGCATGACACCACACCACGTCAAGGTGTTCTGCTGTGCCTGCGCATGCGTGCTCGGACCTGCGGCGTCCGCTGCCCCGCCCCCCCCACCAGATGCGTGTGGTTGAGGTGCATGCGCCCAGAACGGTAGAGGCCGAGGATCTCGTCCCGGAACGCTTGCGTCACGTCGGGTTGCCGCCCCTTTGCGCTGGGGAACAGCCCGTCGACGACGGCGTACCCCTGCGCGTGCGCCACAGTGCGCCACCTTGGCCCTTTCCCGCCAGCTGCATGCATGGCGCCTGTCTCTCAGGAGCTGCCCACATCCTCACGTCGCGCGCGAGCTTGGCGGCGACATCCGGACTGATGGCCGCGTGGATCGATTCCGCGACGAGCGCCACCGACGGAGCAGCTGCTTGCGTCGAGAGGGCGCGTGCCGTGAGCCGCAGCGCTGCTCCCAGCGCTGCGACTCGCATTCGCTTCGTTCTTGTGTCTTGGTGTGGTGCCAGGGTTGGGTGCCCGCCAAACCACCGGCGCCAAACCACTCGCCCTCGCATCTCATGATTACATGGGCAGGACAGGGTGCATCAGTGCCTCCGGCCAGCAGCGCACCATCAGCACGACCAGCCCAGAGACGAGGAGCAGGCGGCAACCTAAGAGCGTGGCTTCTCCTTCTTGCCCTTGAACAGAGCCAGCAGTGAGACACCCGACACCTTGACCACCTGCAGCATTCATGCAGAGGCATATGCGGCAGCCCAGTCATGGTTGGCATGTGCACACGCCGCTGCCTCCTCCCAAGCTGCGCTCCTGCTGCATTGTGCCATTGACCCCACTGCCTGAGCCTCCTGGCACTGTTGCCCTCCCTGTCTGCTGGGCCCCACCAGCTGCAACGTGCCTGGCCTGTCCTGCCACCACTCCGCTGCTGCAATGCCGCGCACCTTGAAGCGCACACCAGGGATATCACCGACGGCGTGTCCGCGGCGACCGAAGCCAGCAATGAGCACCTCATCCTGCACACAGCAGACACGCAGCATTGGCATCGGGATCGTTGCCATGGCCAGCAGGCGCGCACCTCAGCCGCCACGCCCAGCACGCTCCCCTCTGTCCCGCATGAGCCCCTGCAGACTCACGTTCTCCTCGATGAAGTTCAAGCAGCCGTCCATGGGCACGAAGGCAGCAATCTTCTTGCCGTTCTTGATGAGCTGGACGCGGGCGCACTTGCGAATGGCCGAGTTGGGCTGCTTGGCCTCAATGCCGCTGCACCCACCGCCACCCACACACAGCACGCATGCCACAGCGTCAGCATGCCTGTGTGTGTCTGCTGCGTGCTGCCCCTGTCCCACTGTCTGCAGACGACCAGGGAGCGGCACCTGCCCCCCTCCCCCCTCGCCAGCCGGCCGCTGCTCCCTGCTGCCGCTGCTGCTGCTCTCGCACGCCGCTCAGGCGCTCACATCTTCTCGAGCACGATGCCCTTGGCGTGGGATGCGCCGGCGAAGGGCTTCTTCCACTCGCTGCCCAGATGGCTCTTGTTGTAGTCCTTGTCCGCCCACCTGCACGACGCGTTCGAGTTGTGCAGCAGCGCTGCGTCGAGCTGCGCGCTCTTGGGCGGCAGTACTCGCCAGGCGCCAGCGAGGAGCCGCTGCTGGCGCTGTGCTGTGCCTCTGAATGGCTGCACGGCGCTCGCCGTGCGTCCTGCTGGGCAGCTGCTGCCTCTGTGGCCTGCGCACCTCTCCTCGCGGCGGTGGATCCTCAACTTGCGTCCAGCGCCAAGACCACGAGTCTTACTGCGCAGCGCAACGAGAAACACGAGCGAGTGCGTGCACACAGCGTGTGTTGGCGATCCCAGGCTGTGCGGGGCTCCTCCTCCTCCGCTTCTGCGACTTGGCTCCAAAGCGCCGCCTGTGCCGCCAGCTCACCCCATGGTGCCGCTGTCTTGCTAACTCGGAGGCAAGGGCGCGCCGAAAGAGGGAGGGCTCGTGGACCGCTGTGCCACTTCCGCGAAAATTTGTCCATGCGCGCGGGTTTGCAGAGTGGAAAGAGCAAGCACAGCGCGAACAGGACCATCACGCACACCCCCCTTATTACACATTCGCTCGCTTGTGAGAACCAAGACCCGCCTCCCCTGCCCGGTCCGTCGCAACCTGCGCCGCCGCCGCCGCCGCCGCAAGCACCGGGCGCGCGCAGAGCCAGGTGTCGCCCTGGATCGAGGGGATCATCCACGCCCCCGTCTCTGGCAGGTGCTGGGCGCAGGTGGTGAAGGTTGGCGGGTACAGGAGTTGCGGGCGCGGCGCCAGGCCCGGCGCCAGGCCCGCCACCTGCGAGGACGACTCCCAGTGCGGCGGGAAGGCGTAGCGCGCAATGTGCCGCGCCTTCCACTTGAGGAAGTGCTTGGGCCGCAGCAGCTGGAAGATGTGGTCACGCAGCTCGTCGTTGGAGATGAGCAGCCCTTGGTGCCGCGCGCGGATGGTCGCCCACATCCAGTACCTGTCAGCACGTGCATGCGCGCCAGCACGGGTGCACACGGCGCAGTCAGCATCACGCCATGCCTTTCATGCCCTTCACCCACACCGGTCAGCACCTAGGACCGCCACCAAAGCGGCCAGCAGCAAACCGTCAACCGCCCACGCACCAGTCGTCGTTGCTGCCGGGGGGGCACGAGTAGAAGGCCTTTTGATCCTTGAGCTCCTGCAGAAAGGTCTGCACCTCGGGCCGCCGCGCCAGCTCGTCCGACACGCGCTTGCGGTGCAGCACCAGCAGCACCTTTGCGTCCGGGTGCCGCTCGCGCGCCTCCAGGTACATGGCGCGCACCTGAGGCCAGTTGAAGCCGCCCTCCTCGTAGTTCTGCCCGTAGAACGCCACGTTGGCGCCGTCGATGAAGATGTCGTACGGGCCGTGGCGCCCGTACCTGCGCACCACCACAACCAACACATGAGTGGCACGAGTGCACGCCGCACAACCGTCATACGCTGCCGTCATGCTCACAAAGGCACACGGGTGGGATGCCATGCAAATGCGGGTGTGGCTGCAACGAAGAGGAGGAGGAACAGCTCCTCACCACTGCTCAAACGAGTCGAAGCAGTCCCTTGGGTTGGTGCCGCGCTCGTTCTTGCGGGCCAGGCTGGCCACGCCGTCGGCAAACACGCTCCTGTACACACAACAAGCAAGTGTTGCAGGGCGCAGCGTTGGCGTCCCACTGAGCCAGGCAATCCGCGTCGCCTTGGCCATACAGTGGGAAGCGCGTCAAGGTGGTGAGGGCGCGCACCACTCGGCGTGCTGCAGGTCGACCACTTGGAGCTTGGCACCAGCCTCTGGGCACATGCCTGACGCATCCACCTGCGCGGCGTCATGGTACCGCACGCTGCCACCATGGCTAACGCTGAGTGCTGCTGCACGGCCAGCCACCGTAGCGTGCACCGCAGCGCACGCTGCTGCACGCGAGGCATTAGGTGCAACCGCCCGCCAGTCCCGCTCACCTTGACTGTAGACATCTCCCACCGCAGCGCCGGCGCCCCCAGGCCCCCAGCGCCTGCTGCCACCACGCTGCCCGCGCTGCGCCTCCTCCGCTTGCCCGCCTGCTGCTGCGGCTGCTCGCCCGCATGAGCCGCCTCCCCGCCGCCACTGCTGGTGCTGGCACTGGCACCCGGTGCTGCAGTTGGCAGGGCCGCTTGGGACTGTGGGGAGGAGAAGTAGGCGCTGAGCAAGTTGACGGTGGAGGGCTGGAGGGCCTCTAGCTCCTGGCCCATCCGCAGCAGCACCTCTGCGCACAGGTGCATCGATGACGCACGTGGAACAGCGTTGGGCGGTGATGGCGGGAGCTGCAGCTGCTGGGCGAGCGTGTGAGGGCACCAGAGGGGTTGATGCAAGGCAAGGCGCTGCACTGCATCGTCGTGCCTTGCAGCTTAGGCCAGGAGGCGGCGGGGGTGGTGGCGTCGGCGGCGAAAACCTCCACCATGCGGGCAAACTCGTACTCGGTGAGGTCCAGGCCCTGCATGAGGGCATGCACACCACACCACACCACGCCAGCAACGTGGGCTAATCATCATCATCATCATCATCATCATTGCATGGCGTTCACGACAGGTGTCATGATGCTGCAGCCGTCACAAAAGATCGCCAGCGTGGGCTAATGACCCCTGCCTGTGTGTGTTGTGTGTGTGTGTGTGACGAGGCCCTATGATGCCACACGCTGCCACTGCTGCGTGTGAACCACCACGCTCCGGGACGCTTGTGCAAGGCGTGAATCAAGCAGGAGCAGGGAGGAGGAGAGGGCATTGTGCACCAGCGCGCACCTGCTGCTCGATGAGGGCAATGACCTCCTGCACGCCCGCCGGGTCACGCTGCATGCAAAACCCCACCAGCGCGGGGTGGAAGGTGCGCAGCGGCACTGTGCCAGCGGGGCACTTGGCCAGCGCCTCCTTGACCTGCGGCCAACAACAGCACAGCAGCACGCACATCAGTACAGCAGCACGCACGCACGCACGCGTGGAGTGGCGCATTGACAAGCGAGCGCTGCGCTGGCTCCTGAGACCGACATTGCGCATGACAGGGCATCAGCTGCCCGAGGCTCACAGACAGCCTGTGGGCACAGAGAGAGATATCACTTGCGTCGCCCTCCCGATAGCTTCAACACTGCCCCACTCACCCAGGCCAAGGCCTTATCAGGCCGCCGCCCCACGCCCTCCAGCCGTGCCAGCGACAAGTACGCCGTCGCCTCCACCTTGTGCCCTGACGCCTGCAGCGCCGCCCACACCTGCTCCGCCACCGCCACACGCTCCCCACACTCCACCAGCTGCGACAACCCCCCCGGCCCCCCCGCCGCCCCCACCACCTCCACCTCCATCGCCGCATCCGCCACAGCCGCCTTGCCTTCCCTCCCGCCCTCCCCACCGCTCCCTCGCGTCTTCTGCACACTGCCGTTTCCCGCTGTAGGCCCGGTGGCACCAGGCGGGGGCGAGGGCGTTGGCGGCGGAGGCGTCCTGCCCCCGGCGTCCCGCTCCTGCCGCCCCTGCGCCGCGGATGGGGTCTGCTGCGTCTGCTGGTGCCGCGTGACGGTCGCCGCCATGGCCGCGGCAAGCACCGACACGTCAGGCTGAGGGAGGGTGAGCGGGGCGGGGCCGGTGCACGCCGTGGAGACGTTGAGAGCAGCGCAGGGGTCGGGTTCCCCTCCCCTGGCGAGCACCTCCCATGCGTCGCCGCCGGCTGTGAGGTAGAGCAGGGTGTTGTAAGAGTCCTGGGGCAGGCGGAACTGCTGCTGCTGCGCCTGGCGGAAGAGGGCAATGGCCTGAGGGAGGTTGTTCTGCTTGGCGCAGGCGCGGACGTCGATGGCAATCTGCCACTCCTGCAGTTGGCAAACAAGGGGCACACAGCATCGCAAGTGACCGGAGAACAGGGCAGGCGATCGATGGATTGCCGGCCGGGTGCGTGTGAGCCCTCAGGCATGCTCACCGGGTTGTCCTTGCCCTTTTTCTTCTTCTTGCCCTGCTGTGGCTGCTTCGCGGCGTCCTCCGTTGGCGGTGCGGTGGGCGGT
Organism: Chlorella sp. KRBP; assembly: GCA_004335735.1. NCBI lineage: Eukaryota > Viridiplantae > Chlorophyta > Trebouxiophyceae > Chlorellales > Chlorellaceae > Chlorella > Chlorella sp. KRBP. Next base: position 19,244 of record QAXK01000022.1, read on the forward strand.
GTCGGCTGGTCTCCTGCCTGCTGCTCCACCTTGTGTAGCACCTCCTGTACCACCTGCTGTACCACCTGCTGTATCACCTGCTCCTGCCGCTGCTCCTGCACAGCAGGCTGGGATGGTGCTGCCGCGGCGCCCTCCGCTGACTGCTTCTGCTTGGTTGGGGAGCGCTTCTGCCGCACGGGAGGAGCAGGCGCCTGCTGCTCCACCTCTGCAGGTGCAGCAACGCACGCAACTGCTCGTCGGGCACAGCACCTGTGGCACGCGTGGCGTCCTGGCAAGAGGTCCCGCCCTTAGCGTACCGTTCATCCCTGCAGCGTCCATGCCCAGCGCACTGAGCAGATTCTCCACTGGCGCTGACACTGCCTCCAGTGCTGGAGCTGGAGCGGTGGTGCGCCGCCTCCTGGATGGTCGCCCCGCAGGCTCCGAGGCAATCACGGACTGCTCCTCGGCGACGAAGACCTGTTTCTTAGGGCGCCCGCGGCGCGCTGGAGCTGTCGCTGTCTCTGGCTGCGCCGGCGCTTCTGGTGCTGCCGCTGAAGCGACGGCAGCGATGGCAGGCCTCCAAGGGAGCAGCAGGCGGGGCCAAACAGTGCCAGCTAGCAGCAGACGGCGGCCGTGGCAGGAAACCAATGCCTGCATTGGGGGGTCTGGCCTTCTCCGGGACGCGGCGCGGAGGGCAGCACGGCAGCACACACGTGCGGTTTGAGATGACAGCTGTTCGCAGCTCTTCAATAGCGGAGGCTCGGCATTGCACCACCAGCAGCAGGTGCCAGGGCAGTCAGTCGTCATGTGAAAGAGTCCTTCGTCCTAGGAGAAAGATGACTGCAGCTCCCAATGGCAACCTGCGCGCTTTCCACGGTCAAAGATGGACCTAGGCGCGCGTCAACGCGCCTCAACGCGCGTCACACAGTCTAGCTTGTCTGCGCCTGCGTAGTCACGAGCATCATCATCACGACCGCCCACCATCTACGTGGGTTGCAAACGCCTCGAAGAGGGTGCCCCAGGCCATCCATGCTTCGTGTCCTTCTGGTCCCTCAAAGAACCCTACAGGCCTGCCGTGCGCGGCCGTGGCGTGGCAGGGTCACAAATGCTCATGAATCTCTGGTGCTTAGCGTGCCAGCCTGCGCGCGACAAGGTGTGGAGTCCTCCAACTTCCCTCGCCTCACCATGGCAGGCAGCGCGCGCATGCATGACAAACTACCACTAGCGCCACCGGCATCACCATCACTCGTCTGGAGGGTAGGACAGGGGATGAATACGCCGCGAGTGTTGCGGCATCAACGCGCGCTTGAACACACCACAAGGCTTACGGCATGTGACAGGCACGGCCGCAAACAACTAGACTTCACCTGTCCTGCGCCTGGCCCCAAGCAAAGCCCTTCCCAGGGCCTGCATGGTCCTCCGCCATCCGCCAGCTTTGCCCCAAATGGATGAATGGACGCACGCAACAGCGCGTGCAGAGCCCGCCCCCTGCCCAACCCACAAACACCTTTCCCACCAGCACACGTGTGCCATCACGATGAATCCTCTAACACACGCTCCTAAATCGCGTGGCGGGCAGGATCTGCATGGGTGCCAAAAGCAGGGGTTCCCCTGCAGCCTACGCCGGGAGGCCCACGCACTCCCAGGCACCGTAACGCCACATAGTTCCATAAACCCCCCAAAGCTATCGCCACCTCTCCCTCCCGCCGCAATCATCAGGGTACCCAAGTGCTTGCCCCCCCCCCTCTCCGCCCCCAATCAGCCTCATGGGTCGTTGCCCATGGCCCACGTGAGCATGTCCGCCAGGTTCGTGTCCTTGTGCGTGCGCAGGAACGCGTGCTTTGCCAGCGACTCGATGCTGGGCCGCTGCTTGGCCTCCTTGACCAGGCATTTGGACACAAAGTCGCACAGCTCCGGGGAGAAGCGACCCTCGTTAGGCGGGCGGGGAAGGGAGGGAGGGGCCTCAACCACAATGTACTCGAGCAGCTCCCAGAAGCCCAGCGGCTGCTGCTGGGCTGACACGTCCGCTGCAGGCACGCACGCAGCAGGCAGCAGCACGTTTGCAAGCAGGCGCTGGCGTCCCTTGCCCCACCACTCACTCCCATCCTGTTGCGAAAGAGCGGCGGTCGATCGTCAGCCATGCTTTGGGTGATGATTGGAAGAGGCGAGAGGAGCTGCAGTCCCCATCCTCCCTGCGCTGTCGTTGCCTCACCTGCGGGTGGGTAGGGGTACCTCCCCAGCGCGCACTCCACCAGCGTGAGGCCCATGCTCCACACGTCGCTGTCGTACGAGTACTCGTCCCCCCGGATGCGTTCGGGCGACATGTAGGTGACGGTGCCCACCCAGCTGAGGCAGTTGGAGACGCTGCTGGTCAGCTGCCCGCTCACGCCAAAGTCGCTGATCTTGAGGTCGCCCTTGCTGGTGAGCAGCAGGTTGCTGGGCTGCAGGCGCGCACGTGTGTGTGTGCGTGTGTGTGCACGGAGTGGTGCAGGTGAGCGCGTATAAGTGGGCGAGCACTCGCGCGCCCAGGGTGCTCGCGTTGCAGGCAGCTGGTTTACCATGGTGAGGCAGCAAGGTCAAGCTCACCTTAATGTCCCGGTGCACTACATGCAGCTCCTTGTGGAGGTACACCAGACCCGCCACCATCTGCACAGGAGGTCATGAGCAGATGGTTGAGCATGATCATGGGGACCAACCGTCGCCCACGAGCGGTGCCAATGCGCCAGTGCCAGGCTCCTGCTGCACACCCCGAGGTGAGGTGCTAACTGACCTGCCTGGCGATCTCCGCCACAAAGCGCTCCGGCAGCGGCTGCCCCGGCCGTGTCTTGACCATTGCCCGCAGCACATCCGCCAAGCTGCCGCCGTCGCAGTACTCCATCACAATGGTGATGGCGCCGTTGTCGAAGAAGGCCTGATGGTACCGCACGATGTTGCGGTTGCTGGCGCCATACAGCGTGCGCAGCTCCGTCGTGACCTGTCGCGGTTGGCGTGAGCGGTTGGCGGTGCGTGTACGGCCATAGCTTCCTGCGCGTCGTCCCGCCCCAGCCCCCGCAGACGCTGCAATGCGCCAAACTCGTCCAGGCTCACCTGCTTGCGGATGATGTCTGAGCCGACGTCGAACTGGATGACCTTGAGCACCAGCAGCTGCTCGGTCTGGCGGTTCCGCACCTTCTTGGCCACGCCGCTGCTCCCGCTGCCAATGATGCCCAGGTCCTCCAGGTCCTCCAGAGTGAGCTCCTGCTGCTGCCCGCTGGTGCTGGCCTCATCCCCGCTCTGCGAGCAGCGCGACACAAGCAGGTGCCCCACCAACTGTTGCCACCAGGCCCACCCCGAGGCGTGCGCGATCGCCCGCGGCCCGTGTGAGCCGTGTGAGCTGCTGCACAATGGCGCCGCACACTGCGCCGCGCAGGCAGGCTGCCACACGCACCCTCGCGCTCGCAGGGTTCCTGTCGTTCTCCGAACTGCGTGCAACGCAGCGGCAGGAAGGCAATGCTCGGCACACAGCGCTGCGCCATCTCTGCGCTGCTGGAGCTCTCATTTGCGCTCCCATTTTGCAATGGCAGCAGCACCCACCAGGCCGAGCTCGGGCGCGTGCTGTTGGGCGATTGGCTGATTTGGAGGCCCTGCTTGCTGATGGTCAGGTCGCCCTCGGTGAACTTGCCCGAGTTGGTGCTGCGCGCAAAAGTGGGATTTCGAGCACTGCTCGAGCGCAGCAGCAAGGGAGAAGCGCACTGGCTCTGCGGGAACGTCGTGCACACGCAGCGCATGCCCCTTTCTGTGCTGCCGAGGCCTCCAGCCCTCCCCGATCGATTGGCCCAGGCACGCACAGGATGTAGGTCTGCTTCTTCTCTTGCGGCAGGGCCAGCGTCTCCGGACGCGTCTTGCGCTGCATCTTGTGCTGCGAGTCGTCCTCGTCCGCGCTCTGTGCGGCCTTGGCCAGGCTCAGCACGCAAAGCTCCCGATGTGCATGGCTTCACACGGAGAGCAAAGAGGACCTTGCGCGGCCACAACATCCTCAGCAGCACCTACAGCACACGCGCCTGAACGTCCACTGCGGTCTCTCCTCCCCCGCGCGGGGTGCAGCTGCTATGTGACTGACCGCAGCACCGCAAGCAGCAGCAGCACGCCATGGCGTCCCTGTGCGTGGGGGCGCAGGTTTGGGTGCGCGGCAAGGAGGATGGAGCTTGGAGCAGCGGGACTGTATGCACTGCGTCGGGACCCAGCAGCGTGCGCGTGCAGCTTGCGGGCGGCGGGGCCGTCGTGGACGTGCAGCAGGCCGACTGCCTCCCCATGAACGCTGCGGACGTTGAGGTGCGTGCGTGAGTGCGCCACGGTGAGCTGTGGCGCGTGCGTGCGCGCCACAGTTCGAACAGGTGCACCTTGCGGGAGCACCTGCCGCTCATCCGCACCCAACTCCTTGCCTGCATCGTGCAGGACATGACCAGCCTGACGCACCTGCACGAGCCGGGCGTGCTGCACAACCTTCAGCAGCGCTACGCACGCGACCTCATTTACACGGCCACGGGCGCCATCCTCATCGCCGTCAACCCGTTCAAGGCGCTGCCAAAGCTGCTGGCGCCGGCCGTGATGCAGCGCTACGAGCAGCAGCTGCACGCCAGCAGCGAGCAGCAGCGGCAGGAGGCGCTGCCGCCGCACGTGTTTGGCACGGCCGTCAACGCATACAAGCAGATGCTGCGTGACGGGCTGGGCCAGGCCATCCTGGTGCGCTGGCTGGGCGCGTGTGCACGCAGGGCCCTGCACGCACTCATCTACAGCACGCATCCACAGCCTTGCAAGACGGGGGCGCTAGGGACGCAAGGAGTGGGCGCGCAATGCTGGTGATGCGGCTGATGCGGTTGGAAGGACACGACACGCGTGAGCAAGGTGTGCCCCGTTTGCACGTGTGCAGATCACTGGTGAGTCAGGCGCGGGCAAGACAGAGACCTGCAAGCTCATCATGCGCTGCCTGGCGCACCTGGGCAGCCACCAGCAGCAGCAACAGCAGCAGCAGTGGGCGGCGGCGCCAGCAGACCCCGACCAACACCAGCAGCAGCAACAGCAGCAGCACCATGGCAATGGCGGGGTCTCGGCGGGCGCAGGGGCGGGGGCGGGGGCGAGCAGCAGCGTGGAGCAGATGGTGCTGGAATCAAACCCGCTGCTGGAGGCTTTCGGCAACGCGAAGACGTCCAGGAACGACAACAGCTCACGGTTTGGCAAGTGAGTAGACGGGAGCAGCAGTGAAGTGGTTGCAGCGGTGGTAAGAGAAAGTGAGAAACAGCCAAGGAAGCAGCAGCCCCTGGGTGTGGCAAGTGAGAACAAGGCAAGGCTTCTCGTGCTGGTGACCCGTGTGCTGGTGACCCATGTGTGGATGTGTGTGTATGTGTGGCCCGCGTGCACTGCAGGTACGTGGAGATCCAGTTTGACCCCGAGGGCGTGCTGCAGGGCGCGGCGGTGCGCACCTACCTGCTGGAGCGCAGCCGCGTGGTGCACCTGGTGCCGGGGGAGAGGTGCTTCCACATCTTCTACCAGGTGTGCGGGACAGGAACAGTGTGGGTGGGCGACACGAGACAGTGCGCCTCACGCGAGCAGCCAGCCATCACGGTGATGTGCAGGTGGCGTGGCGTGGCGTGGCACGCGCTGTGAGAGCTGCTTTTCGCTTGCGCTGCTCTATGATGACCTAGATCTAGGTCAACGATCACTCAATCATGGTCGCTGCGTGCGCGCAGCTGTGCGCCGGCGCCAGCCCCGAGCAGCGCAAGGCCTGGCACGTGGGCGGCACCTCTGACTACGCGCTGCTGCGCCAGTCGGAGTGCGTGCGCCTGCCGCACGTGGACGACGCACATGAGTTCGAGGTGCGTGTGTGCTAGGGTTTGTGCTAGGGTCAAGGTGTGATTTGGCATGGCAGCGCGCCGGTTGGACTGCGTTGACCGGCTGCGCGCTCAGGACAGAATCCAACACAGCTCCTGGTCATGTGATTGTACCTTTGGAACATGTCGTCCACCCCACAGCACAGCGCGACACGCACACAAGGCCGAGGGGGCGGCAAGGGAGCTGGGGGTAGCCCAGGGTAGCCTTGTGCGTGATGATGATTACCTGTGCTCATCTGCTTGCGGAGATCGCCGCGCCAGATGTAAGCTCGACACGCAAGGCGGAATCATGTGCACGCCCACCCTGCAGGTGACGTGCCACGCCATGAACTGCGTCGGCATCCCTCCCAAGCAGCAGGCCCAAGTCTTCACCTCAGTCTCCGCCATCCTCCACCTCGGCAACGTCACATGGGCCGACCCCTCCTCCGCCTCCCCTCCCCCACCAGGCCTCCTGAGCACCTCCCTCCCCACCCACCTGCCCCCCGCCACCACCACCAGCACCACCAGCAACGGCACACCCCATCAAAACGGCACCGCATCCACCACCGCCGCAGCCACCGCCACCACCACAGCGGCCGCGCTTTTCGAAGCGGCCGGCGTGCCGACAGCTGCGGCGTCCGACGCGCCGCTCCCCGCCGACGAGGCGTCCTGGCGGGCGCTCGCCACGGCGGCAGGGCTGCTGGGCGTGCCTCTGGCAGGGCTGCTGGCGTCCCTCACCACCCGCACCCGGCACACCACGGACGGGCCCATCGCGTCGCCCCTGACGCCCTCCGGGGCGGATGAGTCGAGGAAGGCTCTGGCAAAGGTGCTGTACGCGCGCGTGTTTGCCTGGCTGGTGTCGCGCGTCAACGTGTCGCTGCAGCGGCAGCGGCACCGTCGGCGGGGCGGCGGCAGCGACGATGGCGGTGACGCTGACGCTGACACTGCAGCTGGGCAGATGGCCACGCCGCCGCCGCTGCAATCGCGCGGCCTGGGGCAGGGGCAGCAGCAGAGGAATGGAGGTGGTGGGGGGGTGGCGGGGAGGGCGCACAGCTCTGGGCATCTGGCGGGGGTGGCAGGGGTGGGCGGGGTGGGCGGGG
>QAXK01000024.1:0-21920 GCA_004335735.1 Chlorella sp. KRBP
AGGCGGTGGGGTGGGCAGGCAGGCACGCAGGCCTGCGGACAGCCTCGTCACAGGCAGAGAGGTATGTGTGTGTGTGTTGATATTTGCATCTGTGTTTGGGCGCCTCGGCGTGTGCCACGCCACACCACCAAGGACTGGCTCACCTCCTCCGTGGGGCCGGCAATGAGCGAGGTGCCCGTGTCGGCGATGGCGGCGCAACCGTTGGCACACAGAGTGGAGGAGCCAGCCTGCACACCACAACCACCACGCAATGCGACGTGCATCCTCAGGCGCAGTCTTTGTTGCACTGGTGAGGGCGGCACCTGCAGCAGCCTCTGTCCACCTCCCAAAGGCAACGGATGACGTGCGCTCCCCTGCTCCCCAACCTCCTCCACCCCTATCCTCACCTGCAGTGAGTCCATGGAGAACTGCCAGTACCCATGGCGCGTCACGGGCACCCTGCGGCAGCACATCGCCAGCTCTCCACAATTGTCAGTCCTACGACTGCCCTGCCCACCTGTCCCCACCGTTGCTCCGTGTCCTCACCCTGTTCAGCCGTTCTAAGCGCTGCCCACCGTTGCCACTTTTTGCTCTACTTCAAGTGCAGCGCACCGCCCTCGCCTACAGATGGTGCAACAGGATAAGATGCCTGCATTGACCTGTCTCACTCACCAGGTGTGCTCCCCCACATGGTGCGCAGGGTCAATGCCGCCCAGCAGCAACTCGCCACCATTCGGCGCGTTGGGGTCCCTGCGGACACATGGACGGGAAGCGGCACCATGGCACCACTCGGCGGCAGGCAGGGTTACCATCACACATCAAGGTGTGTGACGACGCCAGCCCAGCAACCGCAGCAGCGCGCCGGCTGGCCGCCCTGATCATTGCAATTGGCACAAGCACACACAGGCAGCAACACCCACGCCTCTTGGCCTCGTACCTGTTGAACCAGAACGAAAAGAGCGGCTGGTCCACCAGTCCCTGGTCAATCATGTTGTGGAACGGAGGCACCACCTTCTTGACGCTGATCTCGGGATAACCCATGCCCTGTACACACCAACAGCAAGGCCAGGACCAAGTGGTCTCAATCAGCGTGGCGGACGCTGCCTGAGTGATCCGTCCCTGGGCGGAGGCTCCGTTTGACGACTCTGTCGGCGCAAAGCGTGAGCGCCCACCTTTCCCCTGGTCACCCCTTGACCCACTGCGTGGCTGTCCCACTGCTGCATGTACAAGCGTTCTCCCTCTCCCTGTGGGCCACGCACCAGGATGCCGTCAAACTTGGCGGCCACAAAGGTGAGCCCTGGCTCGTTGACGGCCTCGGCAAAGCCCTGGTCCACCACCTGTGAGCGAGAGAGCGCAGGTTGGGTTGTATGTCTGCTGGGGCTGCGGGCACACTCGCCCGCACCCACGCACACACGCCCCAGCGGCCAGGCGTCCTCACAGCGCACACGGGTCCACCTCCCCTCCAGATCCAGGCGTGTCCTCGGTAGCGTAAAGGCTTGTCCCTCACCTGCACGCCTCCCCAGGTCAACGTGTCGGTGCTGATGAAGCCGTCCAGCGACCCGCTGCCGTACTCGATGGCAAACTTGGTGCCGTTGGCCTGCAAACGGAGGTGCAGCGCGCGCCTTGCGATGGTGCAGAGCGATGGAATGGGAGGCTGCGCCCACTCTTGAGCCTCTCACCTTGTATGTGGAGCTCTTGGTCGCATAGTACTTGTGGTGCAAGCGGCAGGCCAGGTTGAAGAGCGCGCACTGGGAGGACGGCACCCACAGGTTGGACGACCCTGCAGCGGGAAGAATCGCGGCACCGGCCACACTGCATCGGCCACTGGTGGCATTGCTGGCATTGCTGGCCACTGGCGTTGCTGGCCGTCACCATAACCCCGGCGTGCGTCAGCGCCGCGCACCCGTGTCGAAGATGACCGAAAAGGTCTGGACGGGCGTGCCCAGGCCAATCTCGCCCCAGTACTGCATTAAGAGCATGAGCAGCAAGCACCTGTCGCATCAGTGCGTGTGGCGCCCGGCGAGACATCACAAGAGCCCCTTCCACGCCAGCGAGGCGATGCGCGACGCTGTCACTTCGCATCGGTGTGATTAGCGCGCCACCGGCACGCCCTGCGCGATTCGAGGGGCGCTGGACCGCACGCTCCGCGACGCGCGATCTCCACGTCAGTCCTGGCTCCCCCAGCTCCCACCTGCGCATCCAGGAAGTTCTTGAGGGGCACGGGTGCGGGGCCATTGGCGCTGCCACCAAGCTGCTGCAGGTAGGGCCTGGAGGAGCGGAACTGCAGGCTGTCCGCGGGCACGCGGCGCATCGGGATCCGCTGGACGGCGCCCTGGGCTGCCTGGGCCAGCAGCAGCGCTGCCAGCACGGCTATTGCGGCACGCATTTTGTGAGCAGGCTGGGTCTGCTGGACTGTCTATACGTGGTGTGGGGCGTGACGTGGTGGAGTGCGAGCATGCGATCGTGGCCAATCGTCCAGGACCCAGCATTGCTGGGTCTCACTAGCCCCACGCTGATGGTGAAGCATGGTGTGATCCCTGCTCGGGCGATGCCACGGCCCAAGGCTCGCATCGCGCGTACTCGTCCGTAGAGCGGTGGGCCAGGCTGAGGTGCACAGCGCAGTAGAAGGCCCTGCTCCTGAACTCCTTTCCCTTGCTTCTCTGCTGGCTTCTTTCTCACTCTTTTTCTCACTCGTACGGCATCCACTCGAACACAACGCACAGCACAAGCTCCCAAACAGCACGCGATGGCGCCCTTGGCTCGCTTCCACGATGTCCATATACCAAGGAGACCTCGGGCTGCTACGCTGCTCCTCGCCGCGCTCCTCGCACTCGCCGGCAAAAGAGCGCAAGCCAGAGCCACCGCGAACAGCAGCAGCGACCATCACCTGGTCGTGCCCGTATTCGGCGACAGGCGAGCATTGCGGCAGTGTGGGTCGCTGCCGGCCACCTGCCCCAGGGGTGTCCAGCAATCAGAAGCAGCAGCAGCAGCAGAAGCAGCAGCAGCAGCAGCAGCAGCAGAAGCAGAAGCAGCTCAGCAGCAGCAACGGAGCAGACCAGATTGGGCCTGGGAGTGTGTGTGGCGCTGCCTGTGTGCGTGCCTGCAGCATGTCCGACACGTCCCGCCTCTTTGCCTACACGAACGGCACAGTTCCACGCCCGGATGTGTATTTCAACGGACGCTTCACGAACGGTGTGTGCGCAGCTCTTGCTACTGTATGCAGCAGTAGGGAGTCCTCCATATGCAGCCGGTGGGTGATCATCGCTTTGCTTGCGTGTCCCCCCGCAGCTCCGGGCATGTTCCAGGACTATCTCAACATGTCAGACTCCATCACCACGTACAACTACGCCTTTGGAGGTGAGGGGACAAGCGCTGCTGTGGCGTGGCGGGTCCGGATTGATGTCCCGACATGCACCCGGACATCCTCAACGGCCCCCCACCCACTTGCAGGCGCCACGACCTGCTACTACAGCGGCCTGGGCCCCGCCTCCACCTACATGCCCACCGTGGTCAAGCAAGTGACGCAGTGGGCAGCAGAGCAGCGCGCACACCACGGCGGCAACCGCACCACCGCGAGGATGCACCGCGTGGTGCCCATCATCTGGACAGGGCACCCCGCAGACTTCCTGGTGCGTGGTTTGTGTTTAGGGCCTTGTTTCTACTGCCAATGCAGGCCTGTGCCCTCGTGCCTGCGCCACAAGGAGGTGCACACGCGTGCTGCCCTGTTCCTAAACATCACGCAGGTGGCCAACCGCGGCCAGCTCTCTGCCAACGACACCCGTGACGTGGCCATCAACACCATCCGCTGCATCCTCAACGCCACCCGCCAGCTGCTGGCCGTGCGCGGCGTGCGCTCCGTGGTGGTGGCCACCTCTGCCAGCACCGAGCTCATGCCCGCGCAGCTCAACCAGCGCTACCGCACGAAGGCGGACGAGTTCGCACGGCAACTGGACATGTTCAACTTTGGACTCAAGGCGGTGAGTGCCAGTGAAAGCATGCCGTGCTGTACTGTATGTAATTGCTGTGCTGGTGCACGGACCGCCGAGGTGTGATGCGTGCTCTCCCCGTGGCGCATGTGCAGGCGGTGGAGGCCATGTCCAGCGTGCTGCAGCCCCACCGGCAGGTCCTGGTCTGGGATGCGTACAGCGCCATGGTGAGAAGCACGCCATGGTGCCAAGCACTGTCAGTGGTGGCTGACCTCTGACCCGTTCCTCGTCACGGCTTGCCTTGCGGCACCAAGGCGGCACGTTTAACCCCAAACCACACCTGCAAATGCCCACCACCGCAGACCGACGTTGCCACCCGGTGGCAGGAGCTCGGCTTCAAGTACGGCGGCAACAGCTCGTGCGTCATCTACCCTCCTGACGTGGAGGGCGCGCCCATCAAGGGCACCACGCCCTTGTCGCAGTGCACCGACCCCGACGCCTACGTGTGGTTCGACAGCCTGCATCCCAGCAGCCGCGGGTACAAGCTCATCACGCAGAGCCTGCAGGAACTGCTCATGACGCAGCTGCACGCACCTGCCTGGCGAAGAAGGCGCACCTTCACCCGGCTTTAGAGGCTTGGAAGCTATTCTACGCAACCCTTGGCAACCTTGATACAAAGCCCTTGCAAGGTGTGCACGCGCTTGATCAGCAAAAGTCACGGTGCAGGTCATCCAGCGGCAGCCCTGCCTACAAGTGCAGCCGCGGCGTGATGCGGCGCTGCGCCTGGCGGCCGCGCAGGCGTCATCGCCTTGTGGTAGCTGCTGTTCCACACGCCGCCCTCCTTGGCGTAGTAATCCATGGGGTACGGCCGGGACAAGAGCTGCACCTCCCCTTGACCCTGACTGCTGCCACATGACCCGGGTGCCTGGCTGCAGCCCGCCCGCCCACACTGACCGGCGCCGTCCTGCTGTGAACTCGCACACGCGCCTTCCTGCTGCTGCTCCTGCTGCTGCTGCTGCTGCTCCTGGTCCTGTTGCCACCACGCAGGTGCCAGTCCCAGGCACACCATTGCTTCGTACGGCGTGAGGGTGGGCTGCTTGAACGCCTCGCCCCAGTCAATGGACAGCCGTGGGCACGCCACCTGAACACAATGAACCGCACGGGGCAGCAATGGTCGGAATGTGACGTGCAGCAACAGCGCCGTTCTGTCCATCCATCCCAAACACAAACGTACAGGCACCCCGGCAGAAGGCATGCGACCACCACCGCTGCCGCCACCGCCACAGCGCACCTGCACCCATGCCTCCACGCCCTGCACCATGGCCAGGCGCTGCGGCGACAGTTCGCTGACCAGGTACAGCGTGGTGCGCCTGCCCGCCTCGGCCAGTGCCTGCTGCAGCCGCTGCACCAGCGCCGGGTTGCCCTGCCGCCCCAGCGTGCCCAGCACCACGCCCCAGTGCTGCGCACCACGCGCCGCATCCACTGCCTTGCGGCGCGCTGCTCTCATCCCTGCAATACCAGCACCCCTCCACACACACGTGTTTCACCCTGCGGGGCCATGCGCTCGCCAGGAATGGCTGTGCAGGATGGACAGCTTGACGTGCTAAAGCAGGCGTACCGTGGTGGTCGTACTGCTCGCGTGTGAGGATGCGGCCGTACGGGTCGTAGCGGTACGCTGGGATGGTGGGGTTGGCAATCATGATGGCCTCGAGGTGGAACCTGCACGACACACGGTGTGTTGTGAAGTAGCAGTCCCTGCGTCGAGAGCTCTCGGCGCACCCACTATTGCATGACGACATATGCATGCGCGCTGCACAGGCCACCACGCAGTAGTGCACCCTTGCAGCGTGCGCCTTCAACTCAGAGCTCCTTGCACACAGTGACCCGCCCTCACCTGCCATCGGCCACAAACACAATGGCGTCGGCGGTGGTGGTGATGGTCGGCGCGGTGCACCCCAGCACCTCCCCCGGGGACAAAGGGCGGCACTTAGGGATGGAGAGAGAGGGGTAGTCTTGGGCCAGGGCGGCCTTGGCCTGCTGGATGCCCGTGGCAAACTGGATGGTGCCCGCCAGCACCTGTGCACACATGTGAACCGGGTTGGTGGCTTGGCCACTCGGCGGCCGAGCGGGGGTGCATCCCAGCCCCAAGCGGTCCCAACTGGTAGCACCAGCATCAAGCAGTGTTCAGCTGCAGCTGCTGGGTGGGCTGGCTGCAGTCCCCGTTTGCAGGTTGTTGGGACAGCCACACGAGTAGCACCCACCAGGTTTGTGCCCGGTGCAAAGGTGAGGCGCACGCTGCCCACCAGGTGCTCCACATCCATTGCAATGTCCACAAAGACGTACAGGCAGGGAATGCTCGTCACGTCCACAGGCACCTGCACGCCGCATCAGGTAGCCAAGGGCACTCGATGTGAGTCCTCCCCGTTGCGTGAGTGGTGGTGGCCCCGCTGTAGGGGGTGTGGTTGGTGGGTCTGCCGGTGTTCCATCCCCTGCTGCTCACCAGCTGTGTCCGTAGTGCAGCAGCGCCCCTCACATCCACCAGGCAAGCCCGTCCCCCCACCGCTCACCAGGCAGCTGTGTCCATAGTGCACCAGGAAGTCTGCCCCCATGGCGCGGGCCGAAAAGTCATCCACGCAGCACGCGCCGTACGTCACGTCCCCCATCACGATGCAGTGCTCTACGCCTGCACACAGCCCCAGCAGCACATCACGCGCCAGGGTCTGCAAGTTGCGAGGGGCACGCGCCGCTGCTCCCAGCACCCCCGCCACGCACTGCAGCAGCATGCCCAGCGGAGCACACCTGCAAAGTGCTGCATGATGTCGGCGATGGTGCTCGCGTACATGAGCAGGCCCTCTGGGAACTGCAGCGCCACGGTGCGCGCCGACGCCTGCTGCAGCCGCCACACCGTCTTGTGCACCTCGAAGTTGTAGTTGGACGGCAGCGCCTACGTGCATGCACGCTCATCAAGAAGTAGCATCAGATGCGGAGCCCTGCTATCTACTGGTTGCTCGTGGCGGCTGCGCCGGCGTGCTCCGGGGTCGCCGCCCCCCGGAAGAGCGTGCTTGCCTGCAGAGCCTGGTTGAGGGCCACATCGTTGAGGATTGCATCCGGGACCTGCTGCCTCACGAAGCGCTTGACGGTTGCTGTGGGCTCTGCTGCGGTGGGCGCCGGCGCGCCGACGTGCTGCTGCCCAGGAGCGAGGGGGTGCAGTGCAAGCGCCTGCTGGTGATGGTTGGGTGACGGTGTTGCATCCTGCTGCTGGCCACCTGCACGCGCAGCGTTGCGCCCAGGCATGTGCGCGATCACTGGCAGCTGATGGCGCGCTCCCCTGGGTGCGAGCCGGTGCCGCACCTGCTGCAGCGCCACCGCGAAAGCGGGGAGGCTCGTGTTCCTGCGACATCGCCTCGTGCTGGTGTACCTGCCCCTGCTCGAGGTGCTCTCCTTGCCGCACTTTGTCGTGCATGCAGGTCTTTGGGATGATGTTGCGCGACGCTCCAGGCAGCAGTATTTAGCAGAAAGATTTCCACGCTTGCAGCACAATCCACACAGCAAAGCAACTGGCCCGATCCACTGGCAAGCGACTCAGTCACTCGTCACAACTCGGAGTCGCCCTCGCCCTTCTCCTGTGCACGGCCTTCAGCTGGTTGGCTTGCAGGTCACTGCCATCAGCAGCACCTCTGCAACAACAGGAGCCCGAGCAGCAGCTTCCTGGACCCGCGCCGGACTCCACCCCGCGCAACATCATCACAGCAATGGCCCTGCAGCGTCAAGCGGCCCTGTTCGTGACCCACGGCGGTGGCCCTATGCCGCTGCTAGGCCGTCAGCCCAGCATCGCTGACGCTTTGCGCACTGCAACGGCGCTCCTGCCGCAAAGGTGGGTGTCGCGTCTGCCAGGCAAGTGGTCACCCATTTGCTTTCCCGCACGGCACAACAACATGCCACCCTTCCACTGCCTGCGCAGGCCCAGGGCCGTGGTGTGCGTGACTGCGCACTGGGAGGCCGACGGGCAGGTGCTCGTCTCCACGGCCGCCAGGCCCCCCATGCTCTACGACTATGGAGGCTTCCCCCCGGAGGCGTGAGTGCTGCTTGCTGATGGTCTGCCGTCCTGGTGGCAGATGCCTTTTCACGCGTTGAACTCAACAATTGGTGGTGCCGCCTGCACGCGTCGCTGTGCAGATACCAGCTCCAGTATCCGGCCCCTGGTGACCCAGCGCTGGCCTCCAAGGTCATGGACCTCATCAGGTGTGTGGAGCTGTGCGTCTGCATTGCAGCCATGGCTGGCAAACAGGTGGCGCACCCGTGGTGGCCAGGCGACGCTGCCGCTGTGTGGGCTGTCGTAGCTCCACTGGCATGTCAGGGCCGCCAGTCTCTGGCGAGTTGGTGCTCTTGCCCCAACTTACCTGACCTGATCTTTGAGTGCCTCCCTGCGCCCGCCTAACCCTGCACATGCTCAGGAACGCCGGCATCCCCGTGGCCTCTGACAAAAAGCGCGGCTACGACCATGGCACCTTTGTCCCGCTCATGCTCATGCTGCCCGAGGCCGACGTGCCCGTGGTCCAGGTCAGCGTCATGTCCCACCTCGACCCCGCCGCTCACCTGGCGCTGGGCAGGGCCCTGGCCCCTCTCAGGGACGACAACGTGCTCATCCTGGGATCAGGCTCTTCCTTCCACAACATGAGGCTGCTGATGGGGGCACGGGGCGACAGCAGCGGCGTGCAGGCCGCAAAGGTACGCTGTGCTTGTGGGGGCTGGGGGCTGCGCGGCAAACTGGAGTTTGCGCAAGGCAGCCGCAGGGATGTCATGGTTGAGCCTGATCGTGCGCGCCCGATGCACCGCTCTGCAGGCGTTTGACGCGTTCCTGAACAAGGCGTGCTGCGACAGCAGCCCCGAGGAGCGCACGCAGCTGCTGGAGCGCTGGGCCGAGGCGCCAGGGGCCAAGTTGGTGAGTGCGTGCAGCGGCGTCTCAAGAGGGCGCGTGCTGGGAGCAGATGTGTGCGGTGGGAGCTCACGCGGCATGCTGCTGCTGCTGCATGCGTGCAGGCCCATCCTCGGGAGGAGCACCTGATCCCGCTGCACGTGGTGGCGGGCGCGGCGGGCGCGGACGCAGGCGCGCAAGTCATGCAGGACAACAGCTTTTCGTTCGTCTGCAGCAGCTTCCTCTTCAGCAGCGCAGCACAGGCAGCAGCGGCGTGACATTTGCGTACTATCTCTTGCTGTAAGCCTTGCTGCGTTGCGCACTGCTCCCTTGAGCTTCCTGTCCTGCTGCAAGTTGGTCGTGTTCAACATGTCGCAGAAACACCGCAAGAAAAGGCCGCTGGAGAGCGAACCGATGAAGGTCATTTACACAGAACTCGGTAGTGCTGTTCGTAGCGCGGCTCGTCGCGCTTGTCGTCAAGTCTGGTGGCCAATTGCTCAACTGACGGGACGCACGGGGGTTCCACCTGCACCCTGGAGGGCCCATCGCAGGCCATGAAGGGTCGCTCGTGAGGCCACCCACACTTGTGTCTGTGCAGTTTGTGCTTGCGTCTCGATTCGGTAGGCCCCTGGGGCACTTCGGCAGCGATAACCACCTCCGTCGCAGCAGAAGTCGAAGGCAGAGGCGCCCCAGCCTCGGGGGACAGGGCCCAGAGGCCTCAGGATGAGCTCCGACGCAGGCTCGCAGGCGTCCTCGGACCCCTCCATCGCCGAGTGAGCGTGTCACTGCGTTCGTGCACTGGTTGGCCAGCGAATGCAGAGTCCGTACACCGCGCTCCACTCCACCAACGCCACGCGCGCAGTGTCGGGATCAAGCCCGGCGAGGAGGACGAGTTCGCGCTCGACGACTCCAGGGCGTTCTCCAACGGCAAGCATTTGGGGGAGGTTCAGTTGGGTCCCCCTCGGTCCGCGCACTGGGGCGCACGCGTGACGCCACGCCAACTCGTCGCCCTGCCTGCCTGCCTGCCTGCGCGCAGCGGTCAACGGCGTGCTCTATACCATCTCGAAGGAGAAGTCGCCGGGTTGGCGCTGGGCCGGCTTTCGGTGAGGACGCTGCACGACATCATCTCGCTGTAGAAGCACGAGCAGTTGGCATGACCCTCGCACGCTCAAGTCCTCCGACGTGGCACCAGGAACCAGCACCAGGAGCCTGTGCTGGTTTTCACTTCAGGCAGCTCTCTCTCGGTCTCTGTCTCCAAACGTCACCTTGGGCTCCGACGTGCCAACGATGCGCATGCAGGCTCTTCTTCGACGCGCTGCAGCTTTGGCTCATCTTGGTCAACCCAGCATATGGCTATCAAGGGTGGATCGACGCGTCCAACAAGTACGTGCATGCGTGCGCCATGGCGCATCCTCGTGATGCAGTGTATGTGTGTGTGCGCTTGCAAACGGGGCGGCCCAGCCGCATCAACCGTGTGCGGCCACTGGTGGTGGGACGTAGTTTGACCTTGCCGCCGCACCGCCCACTCGCAGGTTGTGGCAGGTGGTGTCCCTGATCAACCTGACGCAGTTCGTGGCGGCGCGCGGCTACACTTTCTTTTTGGCACTCCTCTACATTATGGTGAGACTGTACAGGATAGTCATTCCAACCCTGGGCATCACGCCCCGTTGGGGCAGCACGACACCGTCCACAAATTTGCTGCCCACTTGACCACAGGTGGTGGGCCTCATCGTGGCGATCGGCCTCTGCGTGTGGGTGGGCCACTCGTTCCAGAACAACAGATTCGACCACGTATGGTGAGCACACGTTTCAGAGGGGACGTTTGGAATGGACGGGAGCATGCTCGGCGCGGGTGCACCACGGCGCACTCAGCCCAGCCAGTGGCGGCCGAGCTTGCAGCCGTGCCGTGCGGTGCTCCTTCACGTGGCCGCAGGCCGATTGTGCTGCTGAGGTTCTACAGCGTGGCCTTCTTCCAGGTGCTGGACGTCGCCTCGCTCACGCTCTTTTTGATCGTGCTGGACTGTCAGGTGCGCACGGCGGGCAGGTGCAGACCCTCCTCAGACCAGGGACCTCACAGCCGCAGCCGCCGCGTGATCAACACCTGTGCCCCTCGTGCCTGCTGTCCTGCCTCAGTTCTATTTCACTCCGCAACCATCACGGTACTACCACCAGGAGTTCCCTGACGTCTGTGAGTGTGGGGTCTGCAGCACTGTCCTTGGGTTTCAGCAGAAATGATCCTGCACGGCTCAAGGCGATAGTACGGCGCAACTTAAGCTGGCCCACCCTTGCGCTGGTGGTGCCTGCAGACTGCCTGGCGATGCCCCACATGATCCACATGGCGGTGGCTGTCGTCAGCTTGCTGATCTTCGCGCTGATGGCGGGGTTCTTCACTATGGCCGAGATGGAGCTCAACCCGCTGTCGCGCAACCCACTGGCCATGGCACACACCAGGTAAGCTAGTAGCGAAAAATGACTTGTTCAGGGCGGGTGGAGCATGGCTCAACACCTGTGACGGTGCCAGTAAGGTTGGCCTGCCTTACTCATGCCTTGCCTGCCCTCCCTGCTGCCGCCTGGCCTGCAGGGTGGAGGTCATGGCCTTTGTCCTCAAGTTTGTCATGACCAGCGCCAGCACGCTTGTGGTCAACCTCAAGTGGATGAGCACCATCCAGGCGGCCTGCGGCCTCCTGCTCTTCTACCTCTACCTCAAATGGGTGAGTGACTCCGCAAGCACACTACAAGCAAACGGACGATTGTGGCTTGCAGTGGCGGGCTGCCGGGCACGCAAGGCTGCGTGCGTGGCGACTTGTCTGCGCGCAGGTGCCGCACATGCACGTCACGGTGAACCACATCCGCGTGGGCACGGCGGCGCTTACCCTCTACTGCGCGCTGATACTGCTGCTGCTGGGCTTCCTGCCGGGCGTGGACTACGAGGACGCCGACGCCGTGCGCTCCTTCCAGACGTCCGTCACCTACGGCATGTGGGCTGGGCTGGTGCCCTCGTTCGCGCTGGGCGTGCTGGCGTCGCGCTACAGGCAGAACTGGTACCGCGACACGGTGCGTCAACACACCTTGCCGGCACAAGAAGAGACTAGAGCTGTGCAAACACAGCACCAAACCACCCTGGTTCGTGTGCAGGTGCTGCCGCGGTTCCGCGACGCCGCGCCCGACGCAAGGCCGGCCAGCGTGTTCAAGTTTGTAGACGTACGCGAGGTGGAGATCCTGGGGCGCTGCTGCCGCGTGTGGGTGGAGGAGGATGTCGTGGACGAGGAGCAGGTGCGTACGCGCATGGTGTGCAGCTTGAGCAATGGCCCGGCTGCCCCACGCTGCTGGCCCCTTGTGCCTTGGCATCGGAGCAGGCTACACACGCTCACGCTCATACGCTGCACGCTTCACACGCCCGCGACGAAGGTCAAGCTTGCCGAGGCCATCATGAAGTCGGGCATGCAGCAGCTGCCCAACGACGCGTTCATGATCATCCTGTGAGTGCCAGCAGCGCTCCAATTTCCTGCCCATCTTGAGGACGGTGTCGTGGACGTGGCCATCTCAACTCACGCATGTGCCCTGCGTGCGCACGACTTCATGCAGGTACTCATCCTTCCTCATCGACGTCCAGACGTCCTACCAGAGCGGTTACAGCATGTGAGTAAAATTTGCACTCTCAGTGCCCCGCAAGTGCCTTTTGAGCCACCCCAGGATGGTAAAGTTGCGCCTCCTCACACGTGCTGCCCACCACCTGCCCACCACGACGCGCAGCCTGCAACTGGCCAAGAAGCACGACCCTTCCTTCTTTGAGCGTTTCGCCCTCTTCTCCCGGGAGCAGCAGCACGCGCAGGCAAGTGCTTTTAACCCTTCCACCCCTACACCAACTGCTTAGTCCTCAGAGGCAGAGGCTCTACTCGTCCCCGTTTCTCACGTGCGCAGAAGAGCGGCGACTCTGGCCAAGCCACCGACCTGGTCAGCTATGTGGAGTTCCAGCGCAACTACAGGCAAGGACTTATCACGCTGCTCGTGTCTTGCTGCGCACGGTAGTGGCCGCGTGTGTTTCTTGGCTGGCCAGGTTTGAGCGATGCGCGAGCGCGCGCGTGTCGCATGGTGTGTGCAGGCTGGTGCTCAAGGTGCACAAGGAGGCGCTGGGCGCCATCAAGGCCTTTTGGCTGACCATGATGAACCGCAAGGTCAAGTTTGACAGCATGAGCGCGTGCCTGGACAAGATTGAGACCACGGTCAAGGCGGCCGAGCGGACCTACAGGTCAGCAGCACAGGGCGGCATATCGAGTGATTGCAGGGCTGGTGCTGAGCTTGAAGTTGTTGCATGCCTTCTTGAAGTTGTTGCATGCCTTCAGGCTGGATGGTGCTGAGCATCCCACACGTGAACGTGTGTTGCTGTGTGCGTCTGGCTGCGCAGGAACGTGCTGCAGCGCCACGCAAACAACATGAAGGTGGTGCGCCTGTACAGCAAGTTCCTGGAACAGATCAAGCACGATCAGTGGGGCGCGTCCAAGTGGGCAGCGTGAGTTGCCCCGTTTGCAAGCTACACACACGCGCACAGTCTAGATCTCCAAGGCGTCTCGGGTCCGGCGCATGCCATCAGTGAGTGCATGGAGCGACGCTGCTCGACATCTCGACTCGTTGCTTGCACACGTGCGCGCTGACCGCAGTGAGGCTGAGAAGCTGGAGCAGCTGGCTGAGGAGAACAAGGCCAGCAACGTGTTCAACGACCTGGAGGGCCTGGACCCCGCGCTGCGCCACAGCCTGCAGGCCATGGGCGGGGGCATGTCCGAGTCCCGCTCCTTCATGGTCATTGACGCGCAGGGCATGGTGCAGGCCACCAACCAGGTGGGTCCACCCTACAAACTGCGCCGCAAGTAATGCTGGCGCCCCGCAATGCAGCCCATGACCAACACTGTGTGCTGCGGCCCCCGCCTGCCCATCGCAGTCGGCGTGCGACTTGCTGGGTTACCAGCGCACTGAGCTGGTGGGGCGCAGCGTCAACCAGATCATCCCGCCGCCCTTCTCTGAGCACCACAACAACTACATCCGAGCGTTCCTCAACACGGGTGCGCAATGTGTGCACAGCTTGTGGTCTGATTCGTCGTGCTTGGCAATTCCTTACCAGGGTGCTGCTTGGCTGGCTGCACCATGCCTGAGCAGGCAAGGCCAAGCTCCTGAACAGGCACGTCAAGTTCGTGGCCCTGCACAAGGAGCGCTACCTCGTGCGCGTGTCGCTCAACGTGACAAAGGTACCCGACGCTTGAGCCTGCTTGCAGCGCATGTCAAAATGGCTAGACTTGGAACCA
Organism: Chlorella sp. KRBP; assembly: GCA_004335735.1. NCBI lineage: Eukaryota > Viridiplantae > Chlorophyta > Trebouxiophyceae > Chlorellales > Chlorellaceae > Chlorella > Chlorella sp. KRBP. Next base: position 14,118 of record QAXK01000024.1, read on the forward strand.
CCCCTTTATGGTTGAGCGCGCGTGCACCTGCAGGTGTCGGGCATTGGCGAAGACACGCTGTTTCTGGGCGTCCTGGAGGTGAGACTTTGTGGATGCACTGGCGACGCATTGGCAGCCGAGGGCCGCCCCACGGTCTTGGCAGACCAACCACATGCTCTCAACCACTGCCATGCACGCAGGCTGAGGCCCCCACCCCGGACGTGGCCTTCATGTATGTGCTCTACAACTCCCAGCTGCTGTGCGTGGACCCAGTCTTCTCCGACTGGTGAGTGCACATGATTGTGTGCGACTCTTGTTGCACGAGGCATCGCACAAGTGCTGCTGGAAAGATGACGCGCTGCTTGTCCACACACCACACACGGTGGTGACGTGCGCAGGTTTGCGTACCGCAACGACGAGGTGGTCGGCACGCACCTCAACGCCTACATTGTCGATTTCAAGGCCCTGGAGGAGTGAGCGACAGAATGATAGAGCTGCAAGCTCAGGGCAGCCATGACACACAGGGAGTCCCAACTGGAGTCTCAAGCTCACAACACCTACACCCTGGCGCGTGCCATGTGCAGGAGCCTGCGCACTGCCCGTCAGGCCAGCATGATGCACAAGGTCGCCACCAAGGTGGACCGCGCCATGGACGCCTCCATGACGAGCGGCCAGCACGGCGCCTGGCCCCTGTCGCCCATGGCGCAGCGCGACGCGTCCCAACTGGCGCCTGAGTGGATGGTGTCGGGCGTGCAGGTGGCGCACAAGTACGCCGACCCAGTGGCCGTCGACTGCACCATCACCGCTAGCAGTGAGTGGGTGTGCGTGGGTGGGGCATGGCTCACAGTGTGTGTGTCTTCTCCCCTGAGCAGTGTGGCGCCCTCGCCACGCCACGTCCAGGGCCTGACATGCGCATTGCCGTGTGGCTCACCTGCTGACCCTTGCAGGTGTGGGCTCCCACCAGTTCACTCTGTTGACGCTCAAGCGCCGCCACGCCTCTTCCGTCCAGCGCGACATGGTGGTGTCGGACTCCAAGGGCCGCGTGCTGCACGTGACGCAAGGCCTGGCCACCAAGCTGGGCAGCAACACACGCACGCTGCTGGGCAACGACAACAAGAACGCGCTGGGTCAGCTCATGGTGCAGCCCTTTGGCCTCATGCACACCACGCTGGTGGGCTCCATGCCGTCCCACAGCCCGCCGCCCTACTCGTGCCGCAGCGGCCTGTCGTTCCTCATGGCCTCCATGGCGCCACAGGGGCCGGACGCCATGGCCTTCCGCATGCACCTCAAGCGCAAGCAGCAGGTGAGCCGACAGCGCGTTGTGCGCAGGTGGCCTATGTTTGGTCGCCGCATGTTGATGAGTACTCGCAGCCCACTGACTGTGTCAACGCCGTGCTGCGCTGGCGTGCTTGCAGGGCGGTGAGCACAACATCTGGCACGTGGCCACGCTGGAGCACCGCACCATCGCACAGGTGAGGTTCCTTTCAGGCAGGAGCAAAGGGAAGCGCTGATGCACATGAGCCTGCGGAAGCGCAAGCTCACATGCCAGCGTGTGTGCGCGTGCACGTGCGTGCCTGGCCCCCCGCAGGCGGTGCAAGAGCGTTGCCAGCACCTGGTGCTGGACGCGCGTGGGTACATTGTCGACGTGCCCATGGACACAACCGCCATGCCCTTTGGCGTGCGCCCCGTCACACTGGTGAGCAGGAGTGCGGACAGCGACCAGCTCATGCGCCCTTGTTTCCGCATCAACTGGCGCTCAGTCAGAAAGACTGTGGACTGCGAACCACTGCACTGACCGCAGGTGGGCACGCACATCTCCACGCTGGTGGACATCATGTCGCCGCGCAAGCAGTCCAGCGCTGGGCCCTCACCCTTCAAGGGCGCCAAGCTGCCCATCGACGCGCACAAGTGCGTGGCAGTGAGTAGAGTAGTGCTCATAGCAGCTTCTCTCCCCGGCAGGGCTGTGTGGGCAAGACCATGCTGCTCTTCATTGCATCGAGTTGCTGCAGGTCGGGGCTCACCATCCCCCAGCTGATGGAGCAGAGCGCGCACGCAGACATGGGCTACGTGTCGGCCGAGGACGAGGACGTCGTGTCATCACTGCTCATGGAGATGGCCACCAAGTGAGCGTGTATACAACCACTGGTGCCTCACACAACACCTGTGGTAAGCCGAGTGTCAGGCATGGGGTCTCACTTTGCCACGCCAACCAACACCCGTGTGGTGCGCAGGACGCTGGACGAGCCGGGCGTCTCGTTCCGCTGCGGAATCGTGCCTCGCGCCAGCGGAGGCGCCTCCGGCAACACGCAGATGAGCGTGGCCGCACTGCTGGGCCGCATCCAGGTGCGTGTGCGTGTGAGAGTTTCAAACGGGGCGGCCATACATGCACCGCAGTTGCTTGACTGTCCTTCATTCCACCAGGGGGCAGTCTCTTCACCTCACTGGTGCTGCTACTGTGGCTCCCCTATTGCCCGTGCAGGCCAAGCCCGGTATGCTCAGCATCTCGTTCCTGCTGGACGACGCGTCGCCCATGACCTCACCCCGCCAGGACCGCGCCACCACGGGCCCCGGTGGCATGTCGGTGCACAGCATCAGCGCCAAGGCAGAGGCGGAGGAGGACGGCTTCTTCACCCAGCCCGGCAACATGTCGGGCAAGAACAGCATGGCCTCGCGTGGCAACAGCTTTGTGGCTGCCATGGCTCAGGAGTTCAGTGCGCCCATCTCGCCCATGCCCGGCAACTCGAGGAGAAAGAGCGTGCTGTCGACCATGGACAACGTTGGCACCGTGCGCTACAAGGTGAGTAGCTGCCCCCATTAGGGTGCACACGCTATTCGTGCTGCGCAGGAGATCTGACGCCATCATGCGGGGTTGTGCGTGCAGGTCAAGATTTGGCGCGCCAAGTTCTGCAGCAGCGTGATAGAGGTGGACAGCGTGGGCCACGTGGTGGGGCACAACCCTGAGGACAAGATCCAGCAGCTCTACCCAGCCGGTGCGGTGGTGATGGGCCGTGCTGCTCAATCTCACCACCATCACCCTGTGCGTCCTGCCCACCGGTCCTGTTGTGGCTTGCACCAGCACTTTGTTGTCTGTCGTCCCGCCGCCCCGCGTGCAGGCCTGATTCTGGGTGTGCCGAGCAACGACCTGTACGGCCAGAGCATTAGCACCCTCCTGCCAACGGGGCCAAGGTGAGCGTCTGGCGGCACACACGCACACTTGCCATGAGGATGCATCCCTGGGCAGCAGGCGCATAACATGTCGTGTGCACGCACGGGTCCCCGTTTTGTTGCGGCTTGCAGGGGCGTGCTGGGCCTGCTTGAGGACACGACGCGCAAGAAGTCCATGCTCAAGACGCAAGCAGGAGGTAGGGAGTGGGGCAGGGCTGGGTGCACGCTGCTGCCTCGTTGGCTGCACACGGTGCACACCAGCAAACCTTTGTTGTATCCTTTTCAACACTGTCCGTGCGTGCAGCTGACGACCGTGTGCCTGGCCCCGTACACATCCTCACGGCCAAGCATCGTGGTGACGACCAGGTTGTCCAGGTGGCAGTGCAGGTATGTGCAGGCGTCCTTGCTGTAGGGCCAGGCAAAGCGGGGCACTAGTGTAGCACGGCCTTAGGGGCGCCAGTGAGAGGCCCGTGCCACACCTGTGCAAGGCGCATCTCGCACACTGCACATGCACTCCCCTGGTGCTGCCGCAGGCGATTCCCAAGCTGGGTCGTTTCAACCACACGTACCTGGTGCTTCACGCGCACCAGCCCAAGTGCGGGCGCCCTGACTTTTTCAACTGGGTGCTGGAGGGCGGCCTGCGCAAGGCCGAGCCTGAGCTGGACAAGCACCTGGAGAGGCAGCTCAGCCGCACCAGCCTAATGAACATGCCAAAGTGAGTGCCTAACTATGCCATGAACATGCTTGGTGAGCAGGTCAGCCCTGGAAAGGAGGCTTGAGCGTGCCTAATGCTTGTGGTGGTACGGTGCCCACTGCTTGCTGGACGCAGGAAGCCCTCGCTGCCCGTGCCATCCGTGATGAACAAGCCACCACGCAAGCAGGTAAGGCTCAGCCGCTTTGTGATATGTGCTTTCACACATGCTCGCCTGTTAGCTGCCATGCCCGGCCAGCACATGCAGGAGTTCAATGATACCTGGCGCTGCTTGTCCGTGCGCAGAGCCTGCAGCTCCAGAGCAGCCCGCTGGCGGCTGACAGCCCGCCTGCCAACCCGTTGAGCAACTCCATTGACGCTGAGATTGCGCGCCTCAACCTGCCAGGCACCGTGGACGCCGGTCCCGAGGTGCGTGCGGCACGTGCACAACGAGGCAACAGGTGTAGCATCAGGTTGGCAGTAACGGAGCTGACGACAGTGTGCTGCACAAGCTCCTTGCCGTGGTGGCTCCTGACCTGGCCTGACGGTGACGGTGGCCCATGCCTTGCCCCTTTCGCCATGCAGAGTGGTGCCCCCGACCAGCTGGACGGCCCCCATGTGGAGCGCACCTCATCCTTTGACGAGTCCAAGGCCATCGCCAGCGCGGCCCAGGTGCGATACGCTGGCCACCTGTGCTGCAGTAACGTTGGTGATGCTACATTGTGATGGGGCAAGTGCACAAGCTCCGCCACACCTGCTCGTGCCGGCCCGCCATTACTGTGTGCATGCAGAACGCCCGCCTGGTGCGGTGGGTGGCGGCAAGCTCTGAGGCAGCCGTGGGGGACACGGGGGAAGCCACGGACGAGGGAGCAGGTGGCAACTCACAGGTGAGACTTGGATGGTTTGCCTGTGCCTCACAGCTTGGTGGTGGGGCTTGGCCGCACTAGCATGCACCAACACACACGTGCTGAGGCAAGCGTGCGCTTGCTTTCCCTGCTGCAGGCGTCTGAGAAGGAGGAGGAGGACGAGGAGGAGAAGACGCGCAGCGAGGCGCTGCTGGCCCTAGAGCAGGCCAACGCGGCGCCACAGGGCAACGGAACCGACTACCGGCGCGGCAAGCGGTACAAGAAACTGATGCGCATCCTGAGCTCCGTCATCATGCAACAGAACCTGAGGAGGTTCAAGTGAGTGGGCGGCACGCTGGGACGGAGGGAGCGTAACATGTAGCACGTGTAGAGGAACGCCATTGCCGGCATGGAGGTTCACGGTGGCCACAGTGCCAAGCTTTGCCCGGCGCCACCGCATGCCATGTGCACGCAGGATCCACACCATTTGCGTGGTGGTCTTCCTGCTGCTGGCGCACTTTGGCATCTTTGCGCTCATGTACGTGCTGCTCAACGGACAAACGGTGAGTCACGTGCGGCACGACGCAAGCCACAAGTGCAGCGCCGACTGATCTCTTCCCGCTGAAGGCAGGCAGCTGTGCTTTGTGTGCTTGAACCACGCAAGCTCAAGCCTCCTGACGTGCTGTGTGCTCACACAGGCTGGCGTGACGGACCTGAACAACGCCGGTGTGGCGTTGAGGTATGCTGGTGAGGTGGGCCTGGTGACCCGACAGCTGCAGCAGCTGTACGAACCCATCCCCGTCTCGTCCCCCGTGCAGCTCAAAGGCCTGGTCAACGCATCAGACATCCCGCCCCTGCGCGCCTGGTACCGCAAGAACCTCGACGGGTTCAAGGTGCGCCTTGATGTGGGATGATGGCTAGGTGCGCACACACACCCTGCACCACCACTGGCAAGCATGCGCTCATGGCAACTAGTGTGTCGGCGGTCCTGTGCGTGTGGGCCGCAGGCCAAGCACGCCGCCTTCTACCTGGGTGCGGACGGCTCTGGGCGCAGTTTGCCAGACATCAACGGCCTGCGCTCGATGTGGGAGAAGCCAACCTTGCCAGAGGTACGAGTGTGTGGTGGCCTCCCATGCATGCTCTGTTGAGCCGCCACGCAATGCTGAAGTGCAGCTCGCAGAGCCAGCTTGCAAGAGTGCCCTGCTGTGTGTGTGTGGACCTGCAGCAAGTGGTGTACGCCATCCCGTGGAATGAGTCCATTGATTTCAACGCCAGCAACATCTACATGACCAAGAACAACTCGCTGTGGGACATTGGCAACAGGGTCCTGGTGAGTGCAAGATGCTCATGTTCACGTCCTGTGTACTTGAGAGGTTTGCACGTGTACTGGACGCACGCCGACATCTGCTCATGCTCAGACGTGGCCTTCTTCCGCCTGTGTGCTCACTGCTGCAGGCTGCCGGCAACCAGATCTACACCAATGCCGATTGGCGCCTCACCAACTACGGCAACATCTCGTCATGGTGCGTCAAGGCATGGCTTTTGCACTTCCATGCAGGTGACCGGGCCCTGGCTGCGGCTGTCCACACTCTCACTGCTCTTCATATGCGCCCCGTCCCTTGACCTGCAGGTTCTTCTTCGAGTACCTGATGCGCAACATGCCCAACGTGCTGGCCGAGAACTACTATGTCACGATGGACTCGATGGTGGACTTTGTGTTGGCCGGCGCCCGCACCGTCAACCAGTGGCAGACCGTGGTGCTGGCTGTGGAGGGATGCGTGCTGTGCTTCCTGGCCATCGCCTACGTCTGGTACCTCGCCATCATGGTGAGCACCAGCAACACCACTGGCAGCAGGGCCACGCTCACAGCACGCTTTTGATGATTTGCAAGGCATGCTGCCTGCGCCCGTGATGGTGTGTTGTGGTGCTTCGCCTGCTCCTTGCTGCAGGTGGGCGAGCAGCGCTTCAACGTGTACAGCGTGTTCCTGGCCATCCCGCACGGCCTGGTGCGCAGCATGGCCACGCGCAAGATGGACCTGGACGAGAACGAAGATGAGGACGATGAAGTGGCAGGTGGGTGGCAGCGTGCACAAGACCGCCCTGTCATGCGTGCTACACACCCCACACTGAGCGTGCTCCTTCGTACGAGAGGGGCTTGCATGGCACGCCATGCCCACACAGCGAACGGGTCCGATCAGGCAGCCAGCGAACACAAACGAACAAGCCATCGCGCCAGCGGTCAGCAAACATGCGGCCAGAGTCCATCGGGCAAACCAGCAACCGGCAATCAGGCAGACAACACCCAACGCGAGCATCCATACCGAGCGCAGCGCTAACTGCCAGGGCTCACTTTAAACCTATGTACCACTGCTGCGCTTGAATTGCAGAGCACACGCTGGCTGGGGCGCCTGGAGCCGTTGGCGCGCCGCCGCAGGCCGGGCCTGTGGCTGTGGCTGACAAGACCGCTGCGGCCGACGCCGTCACTTACCAGCCCCACAGCGCCGGCGCTGTCTCACTGTTTGTGCGTGGCGGCTCCACAGGCGAGTTTTCTGCGTACGAGAGGGGCTCGCATGGCACGCCATGCCCACACAATGAAGAGCCCCCTGCGTGAGCCAACCGGCGCATGACAGCAGGGTTGCAGCCGACCATGTGTGCCAAAACATTTCTCCCTGTACTTGCCTGGCCCTGCAGGCGGTGCCCGGCCGCCCCAGCAAGGCGGCTTCCTGAACGCCCTCAAGTTCTGGACGTGGCTCGCCCCTCCCCCCAAGGACACCAGCCCCGCCTCGGCCAACAAGCGCCAGCTGATCCAGAGCTACAGGCAGCCGGTGAGTGCACACGCAGCAATCTTGTGTGTGCAGCACCGCTGCTCCACCAGACAACAGGCGCCGCATAATGTGCTGCTGGCAACGTGCGCCTCGCTTGCAGATGCTGCTGACGTGGCCGTTCCTGCTGTGGGGTGCCACCATCGTGGTCACGTACGCCATTGGCGTGATGCAGCTGGCGCAGATCAGCGGGCCCATCGCCACCTTCAACATGGTGCGTGTCGCCTGTGGCAAGCAGCTGCCTGTGGCGCAGCCATGCGTGTTTGTGAGACCCACACAGGCTGTGTGGAATGGGGCGTTG